>PVIJ01005309.1:0-105405 GCA_004024925.1 Scalopus aquaticus
ACTATAAGGAAACCAAATAGGAGAGAGACAATCAGCGGGGGAGGGGGGGGCGGAGGGAGGGAAGGAAAAGCGCACAAAATGGAATAGAAAAGAAGACAAGGGACCATGGAGATGGATCACAGGTGAATTGGTGGTGGGCTACTCAAGGGGAATACAAAATGTGAAAGACATAAATAACAATAAAAATATATATTAAAAAATAAATAAATAAAAATAAAGGAGATGTGAACCTATACCTCAGTGTATATACAGTGTTGTAAACCAATATTAACTCAATAAAAATTAATTTTAAAAAACATGCATTGGAAACTAACATTTGCTATACAACCTTACTCAAACAAGAAGAATATGAGCATAAGGCAGCAACTAGTATATGCCAGACATTCTTCTAATCTATTTCTCACATCAGGGAGGAAACAAACAGGCATACATCAAGTAACTTGTACATGCCAGGTATTATTTTTGCAACATTACTCACAAAGTGGGAAGGAAGAAATCATGCACTAAACCACTGGGATATTCAAGGGTTTAGTACAAATTTATTCATGCACAGGGGGAAGAAACATAACTGTAATGATCACCTTTTTTATGCCAGGTACTACTCAAGGCAATGTTGACTCTCACATTAGAAAAGGAAATGAATATGCACTAAGCAACAAGTATATATCAAGTACTTTTCTACTACAACATCACTCACAAATGATATAAATGCACATTAAGTGCCTAATATTTGTCAGGTATAATCCTAGTACTTTTTAGCATGCATGGAGAATCTGGCATTGCAAAGCACTGTTTTAATACAACATAACCCACAATTAGGACAAAGAAGTGTGCATTCATTAAGTGATGCCTGCCTATTTTCTAGTAAACCTTATTCTTACTTAGAATTAAGAATACAATCATGCATTACACATTAAGTAAAACATTGAGCTCCAAGTACATACCAGATACTAATCTAGCATAATACTCATTGACAGGAAGCAGAAACCAGGCATGTATTAGCACCTAATATATAACCGGTAACAGCAAATACAACAAACCCACACATAGGCCTCCATGGAACACACAGTGTAAACCACACAATGTTCTAATCCACCCTTGCACACATATCAGTAAAAGACAAGATTTTCTTGAGTGTCTAATACACAGATGACAGGCACCAATCCAGTACAAATTTCCTCTCATATAGGTGGAAGAAAATAAGCATCCATTGAGCTTTGATATGCTAGATACTATTCTATTACAATACTACTGACAGAAATTGAGCATCTATACAACACATAGTAAGTAACATATTATTTCAGTGTAACTGGACAAGGACCTAGTGCATTCCATGTATTTTAGTGCACCCTTACGTTCACACAGGGAAACCAAAACCAGCATAGATTGAACTCTTTGTATATGTTATCCATTAACCTAGTGCAACTTTACTCACTAAGAGGAGAGTCTACAAACAAGTAATGATTCTCAACATATCCCTTGTAACTTACTCATCCATGAGAAGGAAATAAGTATGTACGGAGCACCTAGTTTTGACAGGTTCTATTCGTTTTCAACCTGCTTCACACAGAGGTTGCAGGAGCAAGCTCACATTCAGCACAACATAGTGGGGTAGGCTCATCACTGTCTGGTGGAACTGAAATCCTGGTTATCTCCTCAATCTTCCCTGCCCCCATCCAGGAGGGGATGTCTGTTTGCCTCACAGCAACCTTGTTAGAGAAGAAATGTATGCTCTATACTTGGCCTTTATTGGAGTCAAAATTTCTCCTGTGGTATTTTATCAGAGTAAAGCTGTTATTACCCCCCAAATTTTCTATCTTGTGAGGCTGGCTCTTTTCTCCTCATTGGCTAGAGAAAAGGATTTTGTCAGGCTTCTCATTTGCTTGTGTGAATCAGTTGGCATTTCTGAGTTCAGTTTCTTCAGGTCCAAGACTAGATAAAACCTAGGGATATTTCCATGGTAGTGTTTGGTCCTGAAGTCCTCAGCAAGTCTGTCTTCTCTCCACATTTAAGAATCTTCTTTAAGATTCCTTTTTTTCCCTTGATGACTTTATACACACACACACACACACACACACACACACACACACGTATATATGTGGATATGTGTGGATATGTGTGTAATATATTTTTTCTTATCAAGGTAACAACAGTGTATGCTTCTGAGGTATAAGATCACACACCTTTTTAAAAGAGTTTTATTTGTTTTGTCTATGATGTCCAAGATTTTTATTTGTCCATCATTATAACTTTAGTATACTATCCACTCATCCTTTTTATTTTCATATTTTGCCCTTTCATTTGTGCACATTTGCATATTTTATATTTTTAGAAACATTTACTCTTACAGTAAAATTTTAGCTTTGCACATTTAAGTCAACCCTTTATATAAGTCTTACAAATATGCACACGGTCTTTCTTAAAACAAAATTCTATCTGTCTGCAATTCTTCTGAACTGTGAAAACTTAAGTTTTTCAAGCTTTTTTTCACAGATAAAATATATTGCTAATTTTTCTTCTTTAGCATGCTAAAATTATCTGTAATCCCTAGGTATCATAGTCCTTTGGGATACATCAATAACTTCCGATTTTTAAATGACCTCTTTTTAATAAAGCTTTGTAGTCAGCTGTGGCTTAACCTGTTTTTGAGTTAATTTAGATACTCAATGTTTGCAATGAACTCCTTACATATTTTCCTTCCCTGTATTCTTCCTGCTCTAGATTATAGCTGCTCTAGCTAACCGTGTTCCTGAGTCTTATAAATATTCTTGAGAGATTTGTAATATTTTACAACGTGATGATCATTTTTTTGTTGGCTCATCTGTACCCTTTATCTTGAATAACATTATTGGATGTCTTTGTCTTCCCTTAATTATTTTTTTTTAAGATTTATTTTTTTTATTTATACATACAAGCTGGGGTACAGGCCAGAGGCGTGGGGCGGCGAGAGGGTTCACCAGAGACAGAGCGGGGAGCAGAACAGGCAGATCAGAAATACACTGCTGAGGGGAGCAGCGGGCGAGGCAGGAGAGGTCTGCCCCACCATGTGGGATTCTCCCCGGCTGGGCGTCGAACTCGTGTCGCCGCTGCCGACAGCTCCACAGTGCAGCGCTTAACCGCTGCGCCACCGGGGAGGCCCTGTCTTCCCTTAATTATTGATCTTGTCTTGATGTACTGCTCTCCTGAGAAGCAGATCTGCCATAGGCCTGTGTTCAGCAGCAGTTAGTTTCTCTCAACTATTTTCTTTTGGATCATTTGCCTTTGTTTTCTGTTCACTCTTAACAATCATCTGAATCCATCGTCTTTCTTTCCCCCATCTATTCCTGAAAACCCAGTTGACTGTATTCCCTTTGTTGTTGTTGTTGTTGTTTTTAATCACACCTGAGTACCTAGTAACAGCTCTTATTTCAACACATCATTAGGCTGCCTTCTCCTTGAATTCCAGCATATACCAGGTAAAGTTCTCTAAATGGATCTCATCGAGTTGAAGCAAGATGAGACCTAATCATAACTGGTTTTCTTCAGTCAGACAAGTGTGAGCTAAAAAGAATTTACAACAGACCAAAAAGTTTTATGTTCATTTTGCAGTTTCAGGAAGATTTTTAAAGAGTACTTCTTTATATGGTTCACTGGCTTTAAGCAGTTTTAATAGATTTTTTTTAATTTATTTATTTATGCATACAAGCTGGAGTACAGGCCAGAGGCATGGGGCAGCAAGAGGGTTCACCAGAGACAGAATGGGGAGCAGAACAGGCAGCTTGACTGAAATACACTGCTGAAGGGAGCAGTGGGTGAGGCAGGAGAGGTCTGTTGTGCCATATAGGAATCTCCCCAGCCAGACCTGTCTTGCCGATGCACAGCGCTTAACCACTGCGCCACCAGGGAGGCCCCTTTGATAGATTTAAATAGACTTGGATGAGCCTGAAGTAATTTAAACAAATATGAACTTTGGATAAGCCATAACTGGTTTAAATTAGTCAAAACTTATGTAAACATATCAAGCCATTTTTATAAAGCCTATATAGGCATTCATGCCAATTCCTTCCAACTGTGACCAACCCAAATGATTGACAGATTTAAACATCTCAGGAAAAACTTACATTTACATTAGAATTGTTATTAACTAATTATATGTGCTTATTGAGTTAATTTTAGTTTTGGTAAATTAACCAAAACTGACTTGAGCCTGACAGAATGGGTCTTAATTTATTTAGTGACTTATCACAAAGTTCTCCTTGCACAGTTCTCCTCAACTTTTTGCTCCTTTGTGTTTATATATTTCCCCAAAATAAATCCAATTTCATGGTTGATCTTGAGGTCTTGATCTCAGAAATCTGAATTACAACAAACATTTCTTGGTTTCATCCCAAATGAATTCATTTCTCCTGACCTCAAAGTTGCAATTTCTAAAGCTGATCTCATTTCCTTCAAAGTGAATCTTCCTGCCCTTTAAGGGGAAGCTGCTGAAGCAGGCACCTGATGATTACTGAAAAACTGCTAGGAATAAAGTGTCAGAATAATCACTTTATATATATTATAATATTCCATCCCCTCCACAACTTTATGAAGTATCTGCAATATTGCCTGTTTCCAAGAAGAGAATCATTCTTAAAATATATATGTCATAAGTCTTTGGAAGCCTCTTGAGTCAGCATAGATCCCCAGATGGGACTTTCGTCACCCCCCCCCATAATGGAAGTACAGTGCTGTAGTTCTGTGGCCACACCAATCACTTTGTAATGCATAATTGTTTGCTTCTAAGACTCCAGCCATCACTAGTACTCTTCACATTCATCTACAAGTTAGGAAAACTTCTATTTATATAACTTTACCAATGAGGATATGTACAAGAAAAGATTCCTAATCTGTACTTTTTAAAAAATAGTTTAATTTCCGTACCAAAGTAATACCATTCTTGCCAATGATCACTTTGGACTGTTTCCTCGCTTTTTTAGAAAGACATGATTTTTTCTTCCTCTACCATTAAAAATGCAATAAAAATATTAGCTTATTTTGCACAGTCTCTGAATGTTGCTAAAGCCCTTCTCTGACCAGATTTTTCTTCTTCTCTGTTTGTAAGATCCAATCCCCTTATTCTTAACCTGTCCTTGTAGATTCTTTAATGAGTAAATAATACAATATGGTCTAATGGTTAAGAATATTTGTGTTAGAGTCAGCCAAATTTAGAGTCATACTGAATTTAGGTTCCAGTTGTATTGCTTAATACCTGTGTGATCTGGGCAGCTTAAATTGTATTCATTTTATTTATTTACAAGTTACTCATCTGTAAATGAAGATAATTACAGAAACTTCTCCTTACAGTAACTGCAGAGATTAAATGAAAGTTTCTATATAAAGTGCTTGGTCTTGCACAGAAGGCCCAATAACTGTTAACTAGTACTGCAACTATACAATAATGACTTTACCTAGAATCATTACTGTCATTATTACATTATGTTCAAATCTATTCCTCAAATTCCAGCAGTAAGTACTGTTATCCTCTTTCATTACTAAAGAAGCAGATTTAAAAATGTCAGGTAACTTAGCTAAGACCACACATCATTGCTTGATATCTGAGATTACTATCTATCCCTAAGAGTTGAGCGACATTGTTTTTTTCCCCCCATATTTATACTACATTCTCACTCACTGACATTTTCTAGGTCCTTTTCTTTTTTTCTTTCTCTTTTCTTCTCCAGAAGTTTCTAGAAGACAAACTAAGGGGTTAACTTGCTTTTATTTCCCCCTTCCCAATTTGTCTTAATTCCTCACTACCTCTCTGCCTATGTTCCATATATTTTTCCCTAAGTCTTTCTCCCATTCATAATGGTAATTACTCACCTTACTCAAGCTATGTAAGAAGACAGAGTGAGATCTCTAAATGCTTTACATCTCTAGCTACAGAATTTTATTTTAATGCTCCTCCCACCACCTCCAGTTTCTGCAATACTGTAGGATACAAACAGGATTATCCATTTTCATATTTACTGGACCATCCAGAATTATCATTAAAAATTTCTCTTCCTTTCCTTTGAAGTGATGAGTTCTCTAGGCTAGCATCTGCTGTAAACCATTCCCTTCTGGACAACATTTCTTACTTTCTTTTCTGTTACCTTCATTAAACAAACACCATATTCCTCTCTTAAAGAGGGGAGAAGGGAGTGGTTCCAAGGTTTGGGACCATGGGTTTTTCAGTCAACTGCTAGAGCAATCATCCATTCACTCCATGATTAATATATATTGACCATCGGCTACATGTCAGGTACATTGTTGGGAATGGAAATCTGATAGAGCCAAAGCATTATAGGTGTACTCCAATTACTCTCCTAGAAAATGGCAGGATATGTCACAGAGACTCAGGCTAGGTGAAACAGCAGAAAATTTGATTAAGAGGTATTTTTGGAGAGACAGTAGAAATAATGATGTGAGCAATAAGAAAGAACCTAGCAATAAACTAGGACAATCTCCAAAGCACAAAGGAGCTAGCTAGCTGTAGGTGATCATCCTGTTCTAACATGTCACTTGCTGGAAGACGATAACGAACCCCTTTAAAACCACTAATTTACCAAAATATTTGCCTGTAATGATTACAAGTAAATACCAATAGTGTTGCGTAAGTCTAAGGTGAAGAACGTGATTGAAATTCAAATAAGTGTGAAGATGGTTTATTCAGAGCTGTGAACTAAAGTCATTGTCATTGTACTGACTGATGAGTTATCTTGCTGATATATCATATAACAAGCATATAGCTCAAGGGTCTTCTCTGTTCTTTTGATGTGACATGAAGAAATGTCTAGTTTACAGGGTATGCTTGAAGTCTCATGTTGAAAATATTTTCTAAAGCTAGAGGATGAACAATTACTTTTACCAGATATAAGGTGTCCTAAGAAACTGAACAGCTGAAATAGCACTTTGTAGAAAATATATTGTTCTCTTTCTTCAAAAGGAACTTCTGACAAGAGGAATAGTTAGAACTAGAAAATATGAAATCTTAATAAGCTAAATCCATCAACATATGATCCATGTTGTGAGCACAGTAGGCAATGGTCAGAACAATTTCAGGAACTCAGCACTGGGAAGTGGTGGAGAAGAAACCCACAGTTGGTTGACCCGAGTCAGAGTCATCTTTAGAGTTAATTAAATCCCCAATGTCCCAGGATCAGACCAGCATTTTCCAAACTCATATTCAATGGAACACTATGACATAGAATATAATGCAATTTTACGAAGGTTCCAGATTCAAATAAATTTGAGAATTACTAGTTAAACAAAATTAAATAAGAACATTTTGTTACTCTAAGGGAGGCATCTCAGAGCCTTTAGTATGCTAATATACTATATGTTTTTCTGATGAGAAAAAATTATTTCTCAAATGTAATAATGAGAAGATAGCCATTGCCTTTTCCCAGGACTTGTATTTTGGTTTAGATGATTGTTGCTATTTGAACTACAAAACTTGCAAGCAGATAAAGCAAGAGAAATAATTGCAGCCAATGGCGCTAGATGAGTGGATGTCAGTAGTATAACTCTGTGGACTAGTTTACTGACAGCAAGACTTCAGGAATTAAAAACAAACAGATTAGCGACTGAGTCCCTGAAAACAGTGCAGAGGTTCTAGTCATGAATTTAGAGTGGAATTACCTATCTCTCCAGAAGACCATGAGCTGGACCAAAAAAAGGCAAAAAGTGAATAAAAAGTATGCATGAGCCATCATGTCAGAGGTAGGGACTATGATACCACCCCCAACTTATAGTTTCATGTCCAATCTATATCTCTGTTCAAAATAGCAGATCTATCAAGAACAAGAATTATACCTTCTCTACCAAATAGGAAAAGACAAGTAAATGGCATATATCCTGCCCTGTTTTTAATTCCAAAAATTGAAAACCTTTCTGTATATGTTACGTGTATTAGTAGATAAAGCTGTAGAAACATGCAACCCTCCCCTGCCCCAAGGAGAAATTAGGAAAGAGCTACAAAGTTCTGGTGTGATGAAGTTCTTGGTTGATGAGGTTCTGTAACTAGGCTTAGTCCAAAGACCAGTAAAGGTGGTGCCCCCTGGAGGGGGTTGCTGATGAGAATGAATAGCCCCAGGGGAAAATGCTAAAAGGTTTTGCAGTTTGGGGTAAAGACTCTGATGAGAAGTGAAAGGGACTGAATGAGAAGGGGATTCAGTTGCCATGATATAGGAAAAGCAGCAGCAGCTGCCAGGATGTAGAGTTTTGGATTGAGCGTTTTTGGGATTTTCAGTGACTTTGGGGCCAGCAACTTCGGAGGCTTTGCAAGCACCTGAGTGTCGGAAACTGTTCTCAGTTTTGTTTTTAC
The DNA here is from genome assembly GCA_004024925.1 of Scalopus aquaticus. Taxonomy (NCBI): domain Eukaryota; kingdom Metazoa; phylum Chordata; class Mammalia; order Eulipotyphla; family Talpidae; genus Scalopus; species Scalopus aquaticus. The sequence goes on from PVIJ01005309.1 coordinate 8,327, forward strand.
TGTAGCCGAAGGAAGAAGGCAGAGACCCGAAGCGGGCGCCTTCCTAAAGTGCGTGAGTGCAGTCTGTTGGGCCGTCTGGCCTCTGTAGTTGCTGTTTTCAGTGTTGTTGGCCTGGTGCTGTGCTGGGGCACCACGGCAGCTCCAGGAGCATCTCCAGTTGTGTTCTGTGTCATCCTTGTGAGTTGGAACCTGGCCTACAAAATGGCTGTTGCTCGTCTGCAGAAGCAGGAAGACACCATTTTGGAAACTTGGCCTATTGTTTGGAAGAGAGAGTTCCATGTCAGCAGTGGCAGGAAGACACCACCTTCATTGTTACTTTTTTGGGACTTAAAAGGACTGGACATTGCTTTAAGTAAGGTAAACAACCATATTTTGACCTCAATAACTTTTTGTTTTTCCCTGTTTGTTAAATAAATCCCATTGATATTGTTCCCTAAGCCTGAGTAGTCTTGCAATTGTGCGGGAAGGCACAGAAACAAAACAGTGGCCAGTAAGTAATTTGGGCAGTGCCTTTGGCCAATTTTTAAGCCCCTTTTGCTCAGTACAGTACTCATGAGGATGAAGCAGGACACAACTGGAGATGCTCCTGGAGCTGCCGTGGTGCCCCAGCACAGCACCAGGACAACAAAACTGAAAACAGCAACCACAGAAGCCAGATGGCCCAACAGACTGCACTCACATACTTTAGGAAGGCGCCCGCTTCGGGCCTCTGCCTTCTTCCTTCGGCTACAGTAAAAACAAAACTGAGAGCAGTTTTCCGACAGATACTTGCAAAGCCTCCAGAGTCGCTGGGCCCAAAGTCACTGAAAATTCCAAAAATGCTCAATCCAAAACTCTACATCCTGGCAGCTGCTTCTTCTTTTCCTACATCATGGCTAATGAATCCCCTTCTCCTTCAGTCCCTTTCATTTCTTTTGACTAGATATAATTACCAAAGTTTCTAGTGTGAAGTTATGGCAAAGCATTAAAGTGCTTTTCAAGTATTGTTTAAATTACACACTTATTTCTGAACATTGGAATGTAAGTTGTTATCCTTGTCTTCAAGGGGTTTGTCATTTAATAAATTTAAAAATAACATTGTTTTGAAAAAAATAGAGCTATGTAGATGGGTACAAAAACCAGCCATCTTAATGTTTATGAGTTTACATAGATCTGCAGTGGGCAGTTTCCTTCTTCAGTACTTACGTAATGAGGGTTCTTTCTTGAATTCACTACTTCACTGTTTGACAAAATACTAACATTTACCCAATATTATAATAATAAATATCATTAGTAACATTTTAAGCTATTTATTAGGAGTCAGATACTGTGCTAAGTGTTTTATTTGCCTTAAACACTTGATTTTAAGAACAATGTTGTAACTCAAGTATTATGATTATTTTTAAGTTATATGTGGGAAACAAAATACTAGAGATGCCAATTCTCTTGCCCTAAGGTGTACACAGCTAGGAAGGAGAAGAGTCAGGGTTTGAACCCAGGCATTACAAATTCACATTCCAAACTCTTAATCACTAAAGAGGCTCATCCAGTGTACAACAAAGAGCCTCATTTTTCTAATTTGGTAATGTCAAATTAGAAGTGACTGAATTTGTGTTGATAGCACTGCTGTTATACAGAATAAAATAAAATTCCTTTTTTCTAAAACCTCTGCTATTAGAACAGTTTAAGAAAATGCTGGGCTTTGTGCCCAGGGAGGCCTAGATGACATTAATCACACCTATCAGTAGCCTAAGGATGGCACTAATTATCAAATGTACTAATAATGATTATGCACCGCTATGCTCAGCCAAAAGTCCATAAAATAGCCAAGCAGTTTGTATATGAATAAAATTTTAGTTTTTGTTCTGTTCTCTGCCTCCTACTTTAGGCCTCGTCGTCCCGTGAGTCATCCTAGGCTTGAACAAATCCAGATCTGGAGCCTCTCTCTGCCCTCACCTCTACTACCTCTCTTGAGAAGGTCTTTTCATTCACATGCTCAGTCTTTTGTTTCATAGCAAAGCCCCTGAAAAGGAAAAGCTTTTTAATTGAACACACGTGTGTGCCTCCTCTCCTCCAACGGCTCCATAAAGAAGACAAAACTTTAGTTTGAGGACTTCAGATACGCCGGAATCTGCAACACGAGCTCAATGTACCAGTGATCTCTTTCTGATGATGTTTCAAAAGCGAATCTGGTTTTAAGTCTCCCCCTACAGCAGATGCTGCCTCTTGGCAGATGGGGGTGGTGGTATTTACTGCTTCATAAAATCATAATGAGGGTACATATCAAACTTGGTTGTCTTAAGGAAAGGAATTATGAGGGAACTGAAATAGTCTCAGTTGAAGTACTGGGAGGGTTAAGGCTGTGGGCTTAGATGCTCCATGACAACAGTCAAATAACAAAAATAGGCTTGCTCTATTTGGTTGACTACCAGAACTTCCAGATTACTGTTCTGGAACGTATTCACTATAAACATGCCAACCTCTTTCCTACTAACAACCCACAATGCACTGAGTTTTAAGGAAACAGAAGATTTCCTTAAGCAAAACACCACTGTAGATCTTTCATAGCCAGTTTTTGACACTTCATGTGAAATAAATGATTCCATCTTAATATAGCCTAGAGATTTAAAAAAAAAAATGAAGAGGATGAAGAATGGTAAAGTACAACCCATAGGACCCTTTGTGAGAGTGTTATTTGTGAATTTGAAAAAAAGATAAACATCACTGGTTGAGAACTATCTGAGCTATGTCAGAAGATTGAGTAAAGACAACGAAGGAGGGGTATTTTTGCCAGATTTTAAAAGTCATATATTTGAATTACCACTTTGGTACCTCATTTAATTGGTAGCAGAATCTCCATCTGGCCCTCAACATTCAACATCTCAAGCTCCAACTGTGTCCTTCTTTTTGAGGGACTTATTAGTGTCCTTGCTCTTTTATTATTCAGCTTTGAATCTACATCCACACCTATAAACTGTTCCTGAACAGTGGTAGGTGTTCAGTAATTATTTGTTCAAAAGCTGTTGAATCCTTGCCACCTCCCTCAGGCAACTTATCTCTTGCTTTCTACTTGTTCATTCTGAGCTTCCAAATTTGTTACATTAATACCATCATTCCTATGACTTGTTCATGTCTCCCAAAGCCTAATTCCCTGTTTTTCTACTCATGGTCCTGAACCATGGAATGAGGCCGTTGGACATTTCATCACAACAAAACAGCAGCAGGCCTGGCAGACCTCAAGTTAATCTTAGCAGCCTCAAGGTCCCAGCGCAAGGGCCAGGGTGTGGCCCACAGAAAGACTGCCTGTAGCTGCACAGGCATATCCTTGACTATTTGGGTCCACAATCATTGCCCAGGTTTTGCACTTAATTCTCTGGTAGCCTTTGACGCCCTCTTGTGTTCACTTCATAGCACACATTCACAGTACACATACAAACACACATTCTGAATTTTTGAGAATTTCTAGTGCGTTCTCTTAACAAGTTGAGAGTATGCTATGAATGCTTAGTGAATTTCTAGTTAGGAAAGTGTGTGGATTGGCGAGAATGCTCTTTGCTTGAAGTATAAAGTAATTGCTCTAGAGTTATCTTAAACCACCACCACCAAAAATAACACTTGTTTTCCCAAGGCAGGGTTTGTAGAAATGAAGCAAACAGAAGAGGAAAATACAGGGGATATCTTTTAATCAAGGTGAATTAGATCAAGACAGTCTACTTTGAGGAAACAAAACCAAACAAAATAAAATAAACTGTGATAATTCTAATGAGACTCTGGCATTACCCATTTTCACAAAGTCAGAGTAAATATTTTCTGCATTAAAAAGAGCCACATTTTAAATTCTTTAGGAGCCAAATTGTCTTAAGTTGATAAACCTATGAATGATAATTTGATTCCTTTTATTTTTTCCCCAGGACAATAAATGAATGGATGAATCATCTAACTTTAAAAATGTCCTTAAATACATCATAAGCAAATCACCCTTCTCAGATTTTCTTATTCTTCCTTAGTCTATCTAGGGCTTTTTCAATTCTTTTATCCCATATCAGCATGATGACTAATTATATTAGTGAATAATTCTCATCATAAACAAGGAAATGTTTTTGCTATAATGATGACAAGCCTGAGGGGAGAAACAACAATGAGTCTGGTTTACCTTAAAGTTTAATGTTAAAGAATTATCAAAAACAGTATCTCAGTAAGAACTGGTATCATATCAGAGGACTGATAAAGACATCAGAAATTCAGAAATTCAGAGAATGTATTCAAAGCACAGCAAGGTGTCTCCAAACATACCCCAAATCTTTCATCACTGTTTCCCATGTCACTAAATTCCTATAACAATTACCACTAAAAAGCACTGATTATACTCTGGTACTGTGGTTGTACTTTCTATTTCAAGGCAGGTTTGTGTGTGTGTGTGTGTGTGTGTGTGTGTGTGTGTGTGTGTGTGTGTGTATACATGTGTGTACCTGTGTGTATACAATGTCAATGCACCCAAAAGAATTTTCATCTATTTGAGAGAAGGAATCATATCTTACATTAAAAGCATGCTTTGCAAATAGTGATGAAACTCATATCTTAACCAACTATTAAACTCTTTTCCCACTTCATTCTATTTCCATTACTTCAAATTCCCATTTTACTTACATTTGCATGTAAGTGGAGGTGGAGAGGGCAGTGTCAAAGCATATGCATCCTGATTAATCCGGTTCTAGTGGTAGCATTCATTCATCTGTTGCTCATTTGGAATAAAGTTGCTCCAAGATAAAATGCCAATACTTGTGTGGATTCTACAATCACAAATGATTTGTTTTACATATTTTGCTTCTGATCTCTTTTTAGACCCTGTTCTCAGTAAACAGCAGCTGCTCAATAAACACCTGTGAAAAGGGAGCTTTCACTGGATTGATTGACACAAGAGGAAAAGTAACTGGTTGTATCTGAAGTAGAAAACTTTCCATCCCTTTTTCAATGGATAGAGATTTTCAGTTTTTAAATTATGATTTTGAACTGTGTCTCGAAGATAGAGACTTAAGGAGCCTTGCCTTGCCTCCCTGCTCACCCTCTCTCTGTCCCCTCAGCCCACACATGATTTGAAACGAAATATTGTTTAGACTTGCAGGCAACTGAGGAGTGATAAGGTGCTCATCTTGGTGCACCCACAGCACCTGTTCCTTACTGGAATGTGTTTGCAAAGGCAATTTGGTGACCTGGCCCTGTCCTACTTCTCACGGAGAGACAGCACCTACCCCAAGGGTCCAGGGGAGCAGGGGAGGACAAACTCCTTTGGAAAGCAGTGATTCCTAACACAGTTACCTACAAAGGTCGCTGCTTCCCTCTTTATCTAATCTGACTTCTGATAAAGCAGGAGGAATAGAGACTAGAAATTGACACCATCATTCTGACATTGACTTTTAATTTATTATTTATGTGGCCTTGGCAAGTCTTTTAGCTTCTATAAATGTATACTTTTCCTATATGTTAAAACAGAAGAATAATGCATGCTTTGCTTGCTATTGTACTACATTAAATGATATAGTTTTAAATGCTTTAAAAACTTGTGTGTGCTAGGCAACTGAAGGGTATTACTTCAGTGGGGTAGGAGGAGAGAAAGGAAACTATTGGAAAATGGGCTTCTTTTAGGTTAACCTGATAGAATAATGTTGGTTAGAGTATTCCCATAAAAATCAAAGTAATATTACACATGATCATCTTTCAATTAATTATAGAGCAGAGATTTAATCATGTATTTAATTCACATAATACTTAATTAGATTTTATGCTTTTTCTATAAAGGAATGTTTGGACAAGTGTGACAATGTTGTAAAAGAGAATACCATGTGGACTTAAAGTACATAGCATATAATTAAATCAAAATGATTTAAGCATTAATATTTTCACCTAATAGGCCATTAAGCTACTAGTAAATGCCATACTGCTTTAATTGCACTTAATAATACAAATTAAAAGCAAAAAGCTATTTTGCCTTGCAGGGCTTAGTTTGTTCAGCCCTGAGGCCTCTGGGCTCCAACTGTTAATACCAGGCCCAAAGTAGTAATTTTTCAGTTGTAATCCATGGACACCCCAGGATTGTTGCTGGAGGCAGGAGAGAGATATAAAGTATGTAGGATTAAGAGTTACCTCCCCAACTTGGCCTCATTTAAAGTAGTTCTGCTCATTTATGTTTCATATCCAGGGCTTCTATATAAAGGTACATTAGAAATAAGAAGTTATGTGTTTCTAAAGATGGTTTTAATCACTGTTATAGCGGAAAGACACCTGTGTAGGAATTAGGGAATCTCCATCTCATTTCTAGCTTTGTGATCCTGAACAAGTCAGTGATCCTCCCTGGGGTACAGCTTTTTGTACCTATAACAACATGGAGATTATGTTAAATATGTTTAACTGTAAATTAATGTCTTGAAATATGAGCTATTGGAGGAAATATTTGGATGAAGTCCCAGAAAACTAAGCTCCCACTGGAGCTGGTCATTCTATAGAGCATAGAGAGATCTTTGTCCTACCCATTGTCACTGGGAGTTACCTGGCTCACTTCCTTAGTTGGCTGAGAACCCCCTGCTTTTCTTACTGTACCACATTTATCTCTTTTGGAGTCGGCATCTCAGGCAAGTCAGAATTCATATAATAATTCATGTAATTCATATAATAGTTTATCACTTATTAACAAATGTCAGAACTACTGTTCAGGATTAAAGCTAATGCAGAACATTTCTTTTCATAGAAATGCTACCACTAATAGGAGTTATAAATTAATTTATAAACCTGTAGCATAAAGATATCTAAAGCAAATCCATGTATTTAAATTTTCCCACATTCCTTTCTAGTCTTTCCAGATTTTATAAATCTCTGAACCCACTCTTGAATGACATTTCAACCATAGCCTCACATTGGAGTCAACTGAGAAGCATTGAAGATTCTAAATTAATTGATCTGGGATGGAACTTGGGTATCAGTACTTATTTTTAAAATTCCTCAGGTGATTCTAGCATGTGGTTCAAGTTTAGAGCCATTCTGGAGCAGTTGTTCTAGACATATGGGCCTTCTAAACCGGAAATTCAGGGATGAGATCCAGCAATGAGTCTTGTCAAGCTCTCTAGGGGATTTTGATACTTGTTTTATAGAACCACTATTCAAGAGGATAGCAGTAAATACTGTAACATAAGTTGTCAGAATGGTCCCTGATTGGCAGCATCAGCATCAGGATCAATTGGGAATTTATTAAAATGTAAATTCTTGGTTTCCATTCCCAGATCTGTTGAATCAGAAACTGCAGATGGACCCAGTTTTCTGTGTCCTACCAAACTCCCTGGTAGTTGAGAACCACTGTTCTTTGAGAATAAGAACCAACAAAACTGAAGCTTTTGGTTTTCAAATATGGGAAGAAAGAACAAAGGAGAGAAAAGAAGGATGAGAAGAAAGTAGACATGTGCTGGTCAGAGGTTTTTTGACTTTTGTTTGTTTTATTTTTCTACTAGATGGTTTTGTTCCTTATTACACAGCTCTTCAGGGAAAGTGACATCCTTCTTTTAAAAAGAATGCTGTGGGACAAAGAAAAGGTGGTTCATCATCAAAGTAAAGCAACAGAAACAGAGTGCAGCTATATCCATGACCCCAAACAGGAAGCACCCCATTGATCAGACAAGGAAATTAAACAGCTATTAAATCTGGTCTGGTAACTATCTGATCCTGATTTTTTTATGGTTATTCTTATCTTCACATAAATAAATCTGTAAAATGCAAAGCATCTGAAAGATACTAGTAAAATGAAATAATAATTTATATTTATTATTTACTATGCCCAGGCATAATTCTAAGAATTTTTATATGTGAATTTATTGGACTCTCACAACAATGCAATGTGTTAGCTACACTTGTCCATTTCTACGTAGATGGAAATTGAGAATTTAAATCAAGTGTGCCCACATCACAGTCCCTAGATGGGAGGGCCTGTGTTTATACCAGTCTAGAACACTTCACCCTTCCAGGAGGTCATTCTTGGACACGGGCAGTTATGTGTCCTGCATGACTTCTGACAATCTCTGAAGACATTTGGTTACCACAGGTTGGGGAAGGGCGCTACTGGCAACTAGGTCAGCGATGTTGCTAAACATCCTATAATGTTCAGGACAACCTCCCAAAGCCAAGAGTTCCCTGGTCCAAAGTGTCAATGGAGCTAAAGTGGAGAAACTGCCCAACACTATCCTGTCTCTCTCAAGCACAGGAGAGGTTTCAAGAAAAGATTATTTAATCATCAAATGGTAACTATATAAATTGCTTCATTTCCCCCCTTTTAATCTGCCACTTCCAAAATTTCCTGATGATAGGAATGCCCTGTGATCACAATACAGGTGTCGAGTTACTCTGGAACTGAAACCATTCTTGTCTCATGAATCAAAGTCCCCCCAAATCTGCAAATAGAAAGCAACTTTGTATCATAGTAAGCATTGCATCTAGAGGCTGTAGGTCAGGAAGCAGAATACCACACACAGAATATCAATAACCCCAGGTAATTAAGTATGTGGGTTACTAACTTGGTACTATATCAGAATTTTTATCTGGCCTTATCATTGTAATTAAGGGAACTCCTGCTCTTGGGTATACTAGGAAGGCTTAGCTGAGTTAATTAAAATACTATCAGACACTTCTGCTGTAAAATCCCACTTACAGGTCCAGGCCCATGAAGAGGGATTTTTCTCAGAGAGGAATGAAATGATGGAGATCTGTTAAGTTACCTCTTAATACATTTGCTCAATAGAGATGGCCAATCCAGATAACGTGGGTAGAAAGTCCACTTGAGAATTCATTTGAGGAAGAACAAGGCATTGCAAATGGGCTGGGAGGAGTTTTGGACACACAAGCAGTCTCATTGGAACCTACCACACATTGCCCTTTTACTGACCTCTTTAAAAATGTGTGGCTCAATTTTCAGAAATGAACGTAAGTAGGGAATTGTATAGCTTCTAATTATTAGGGGTCAGACCAACTGCTACCCTTGCTACTTCTAATGCAGGGAGAACCCCTAAAGTCCCCTATCCCTGTCTCCTTAGTTGTCTCTCTTCTCTCTCACTACTGGATTGCTCAGCACATGTCCGTCTCTTGTCATTTCTGCCTTGCATGTTGGTTATTGATCATATGTTTTATCTCCTACACACTCATAAAGCATAGACAGGGTCTTGCAATAGCTTCGCATCCTTGACCACACAATCTAAAAGGAGATTAATAAAGCTTACTAAATTGACGCACAATGCTGCTTTTCCCTTTATAGCCACCTCCTTCTACCCTTATCAAGTCACTCTTTAAAAAAGGGAAAGAGAGCCTCCCTGGTGGCGCAATGGGTTAAGTGCAGCGTTGTGGAGCTGTGGGCAGCTGCTGTGCAAGTTCGATGCCTAGCTAGGAAGATTCCCACATGGTGAGGCAGACCTCTCCTGCCTCGCCCACTGCTCCCCTCAGCAGTGTATTTCTGTTGATCTGCCTGTTCTGCTCCCCACTCAGTCTCTGGTGAACCCTCTCACTGCCCCACACCTCTGGCTTGCAGCCCAATTTGTATGCATAAATAAATAAATCTTTAAAAATAAAAATAAAAAAGGGAAAGAGAGCACCATACTTAGACCTAGGCTGTATAACAAGAACAGAGGTCTAATGTCAAGACAAAAAAGTCTTAGGAAGTCATTGATTTAGTTTCATCTTATTCTATCAGTGAGGAAAGTGAAACCCAGGGAGATTCACAAGCTAAAAAAATGGCTGTGCAAGACGACACCCCCTGACCAGTGTCCAGTCATATAGGAACAGTCTTCAATTTGTGGGGAGCTGTTGTTGTGACGGGTAAGGCAGGCGAAGGGAACAGTAGAAAGGCAGCTGCTGAGAGGAAGGAAAGATCCCCAATCTGCTCAGATCAGCCTTATGCTTTTACACTTCAGCAGATAGTGTGCTCTACTATGGTGCCCCTGATACCCACCCCTCTAAATCAAAGCATGTGCACCCGTGGATCAGTTCCTATCACAAAACAAATGCACACCCCAGGATGGGAAATGGATTAAGCCACTGTGCTAGTCAGCATGGGCTACCACGCAAAATATCATAGACTGCATTCCTTCACCCAACAGGAATTTCTTTTCACAGTTCTGGAGTCTGACAGTCTGAGACGAGGGTGCCAGCATAATCTCTCCCAGGCAGGGAGTAGATAAGACACTTCACTTCTCTGAGTCACTGTGTATTTGTATGTGCAAATAAGGAGGATAAACTTGCCTTATACATTTCACAGGATGGCAATGAGGACCAGGCAGAAGATTACATGTGAAAGTGCTTAATAAACAGCAAGAAACTTTTAAATTGTGGCAGGTTCCACATTGTAACTATCATCATAGAACTTTGCAGAGGGAGAAGGAATGTATTTGGCATCTTTTTTGTGACTACAGCACTGGTTTTAAGCTTAGTGCCCAACTTCTTGAAGAGTCAGTGCCTGTGAGGGTGCTAATGGGCACAGCTGCTCTCCTGTTCTTTGTCATTCACACTTAAATGCACAGCAAGAGCAGAAATTCTTTTAAAACTAACCTAAGCAAATCAGGAAAGCAGCCAAAGCTGTACTGCAGACTGTGGCTCCATTTCCCTACATAAAAAGAGCATCAAGCCTGCTGCAGGAATTTCAGGGACAGTTAATGCGCGGTTTGAGAATTGGGGCGGGGGGGGGGGGGGGGGGGGGGGGGGGGAAGGGGGGGAGAAAAAGTGTTTCATTCTTTTGACTTTAAGTAGAATCAGCTAGGTGTTGCTGATATTTGTGATGTGACAAAATAATGATTCATTTCTCAGAACTAGGGTGTCCTGGCAGTAATTTGCTGGAGAAATAAATACAGGAGCAATCACAAGTATTATCTTTCTAGTCAGCATGAGGTGATATAAAACAAAGAATTTCACTGCAGGGAGGAAGTGCCCTCTAGAGCAGGGAAGTGAATTCTTTGCTGCTTTCCAGAAAGAAACTTTGAGGATGGACTTCCAAGTTTAGATACCTTACTTTCAGAGAACAACCTCTGACCTCTCTAACTTTCAAAGAGCAGGAGCTCTAATGGAAACAGGCAGTGGGTTTTTTTTTTTTTTCCTTTTTACTCTGAATTATGAAAGACTAGTCCTCTGAGCAAAATTTTAAATGTCTCTTCAAGTGTCCCTCCTTACTTATTGAACCACTTTACTATGTTTTGATATTATAAAATGTATCAGCAGAAATCAGATTGTTTATATACTTAAGCAGTATGTAGCCAAGCATTTGTGGGGATACATGTAAGGGTAAAAATGCATTTTGGCATTTCCTTACTTAATGTCACAGAAAAAAGTACTGAAAATGAATAAATGTATTAATTGCTTTCTATGCACCAAGTACTGTGCTAAGTGTTGAAAAATATGATTTTACATCATCACCTTAAGAAAACATATTAAATTTTTAGAATTTAAGATGATCTTTGAGATGAATTCTAGGACCTCAATAGGAATGTCCTTTTACTGGTATAGATGTTCCGTGAATCTCCACCCCTACACCACCATATTTGGTACAGAGTGTGGGGTACCATATTGAATACCACCACAATAGAGGATATGTCTAGTATCCCTTTAGTTCCATTTCATGGCATATTTTTTTTCCTTCATCAAACTTTACTTGAGGAAATGGCTTCCATCAATCAGCCTAACAAACATTGGACACACTTGTACAAATTTGTTTTTCCAGATTGATCTTTCTCTAGTGATGGATCTATTGCAGGTGCCCAATAGATGTACAAGACTACAGTACAGATATTGTGGTCAGAACCAGAATAGAAATCATGGTGGGATCTGAAAGGGATTCTGAAGACTCTACAGAGAAAAATTAAAGTCCTAACATGTGACCTATCACCCTCCACCACACACCATTTTATGGCTATTAATGCTGAGGACCACAAGGAGAAGTAATCTCCAGTTGAAGAAATGAATTATGAAATAACCAGAATTGGAACTCAGTTGTTCTGCCAAGGTAGGGCTCTTTCCACCAGACTACAAAATTGAAAGAAGAACTAGTAAGTGTCAGGGTACAACTTGACAAGGTTAAAAACTAAGCAACTAAGCCCCTATTCCTTGTCCAGCAGGCAGGTTTGGGAGGCTTGAATAGATAAGGGGATTGAGAAAGTTGCCTTGGGAACAAGGCTCTAAGACCCACCACCAAGATCAGGAAAACCAGCCCAGCTCCAGAAATGCAAAAGAGAGGCCAGAACATGTTTCTGGGTTAAGGCCAGGGCTTGAGAGCAGACATCCCAGCAGATACTTGGTACAAACTCGTACCAGGTAGGAAAGCCCACAAAAACAGTATAAAAAGAGCCTCGGCTCCTCTTTCTGGCACAGACTCTTGCCATCTCGCCTGCTGCATCTCTTAACAGTATATTTCAATAATTCCGCCTTTTCTGTTCCCCACTCTTTCTGCCACTCTTTCTGAATTCTTTCACCCCCACACCTAGAGCCTCACCCAAATACTTCTTCCTACTACTGATGCAGTTACCAATTCTGGGCCCTTAACAAGTTACTGTACCAGGAAAACAGTTAAAAAGCAGAAAAGTCTCGGCAGTGAAAAGCCTTGGCTATAAGAGCGATAAGACCCCCTCCCAACTTGCAAGCCACATTTGCCCTGGCCAAACTTAGCCCACATACCAAGGGAAAGTCCCAGACTGTAAATTACTGATAAAACCTGATTTATTGCATGGGGCAAATGGTCTCTAAATTCCAATTAGCATGTGATTGATTTAGCTTATCTCTGGAGTCTCTGTCCACAACATTGCCAAATGTCTTCTTTATAGTGTCTTCCCCCATCTTTGTAATTTCCCCCTTGTCTGACAGGTTGTCTTCTCACATTCCAAGGGAAAGTGAGTTAACAGCAGTTGTTGAAGAAAGCAAGCTGACATCCACCCCACCATCTCCATGCCGGCAACATCCCCCTCCCCTTTGCAGACCCTTGCCTAGCTCCCCTTTTTTTGCCTTTGTATAAATAACCCTGTAGCCTGCTAGAGAGGAGGACTGGGGTCTTTCAGACAGAAGTCTGCCACTCTCCTCATTTGTCAACAAATTAAAACACTTTCCTTTTCCTCAAACTCTGTTTCCTTTTATTGGCTGAGGGAAACTGATGCCAGTGTTAGGTATCACTACAGTAAAGGAGTCAAAAAAGGTGATACAGAGGAAAGTAGGCAAAATCCCAGAAGATTATATTTTACAGAAACCAAGGAAAGAATAAATTTCCAGTAAAGAACATTAGCCTGTAATATTGCAGAAATCACGAGGAGAAGGGGAACCGATAATCGCTTGATTTAGTTGTTAGTTACTAGCGATTAGTTTAGAAGTTGCTGGAAACTGTTGAGAGGGTAATTTTAGAAAAAAACTATGGTATGAACAAAAAAATGGGGAGAACTGGAAGAGTACAGGAAACATAACAGATTTCCAGCCCCTAAACAGAGAAAGAAATATTAACTGATGCACTAGAATGGATTTTAGGATAGGAGTGGCCTTTATGAATGAAAAGGGATAGATTGATGACAGAAGAGATCATTGAAGAGCGAGATCTTGGAAAAAGTTGGAGACAACGGGATCAAGGCCAAATAAATAAGGGTAAAGCTACAGAAAGACTTTGAGACGGAAAAAAAGAAATTTGAAAATATTGCTTGGTGAGGTTATAGCTACGGTACCCACAGAGCAAGAGCAGCTAGAGTGAGGAGGACAGTGGAAACCCTAGAATATTCACTGTGATGGATATTGAAAAAGAAAGAATTATTAATGAAAATTATCTTTTAACAGCTTATTAATGCAAAGATGAAAGGCATAGGAAATTTGGGATATAATCTGAGTTATTAAACAGAATTTTATTTGAGTAAGAGATCTTGGCAGTTGTCTTGTCTTTATTAATTTTTATGACAAAATAACCAAATGTGGAAAAAAATCCTGATTGGTTTTTGCCTTACATAATATCACGAAGCAAGCTCTGAAATGCTTCCAGCAATATTCTGAGATCTGTCTTTCCTGGCAAAGAGCAGAGTATGCTACTTGCATGGGCACATGCATACACACACACACACACACACACACACACACACGTACACTCACACACTGATTATAACTTTAAGTAAATGATGCAATAATGGGGGAAAAGAGTGAAGATGGAAAGCACAATTTCTGTTTCTGATAGACTTAGAATCTTCTTGGACAAGCAAAGTCAGCCCTTATGGGAAATAACTAGAGTATTCAGGGTAAGCTATATGTCAACCATGGTGCCAAAGAAAATGAACCAAATGTCTGTGAGTGAAGCATTTGCACATAATGTAACTATCATGGGCCAGCAGAAATCACCAAGTTTTCCCAGAGTTAGGCTCTAAACGAACTATTTACCTTTCACAATTAAGTATTAATGCTCTTTCCACATAGAAGAAATAATTAAAAAAAAATTCAATTCTCTGAAGAAATAGAAAGTCCGCGATCTGACACCTGAGGAGTCATTGAGGTTAATTTATTATAAATGAACCTTGTATTTTTAAGCAAAAATTCACTTGTTTATTACATTTACTCTTTGATAAATCAGGCATTGGTGTATTTCTTAAAATTATGGGTCCTTTTACAGTACACTGTTAACTTGCCTATACCTCAATAATTATTGCAGATTTTCTTTCTCTATTTAATTAGGTGATTTGATTTACACTTTATATAATTACAGTATTTGTCTCTTCCTTTGTTTGAGACAAAATTGTAATCATTAGTTCTACTACCTGAGGCTGCTAAATGAATATTTACTAAAATAAGTCCCTGAAAGGACATAATTGTATTTGAACCAGAAAATTTCCATTTCACATCCATCATTTTAACTTCATTGTGGCTGCTGAACTCAAAATGAAAAGGTACAAAATCCCCAGGGAAATACAGAGAAGTAACATCATTACATCATTACACAAAGTAAGTGACTAAGAACTCAGCACAAACACCATCCCCCCTTCCCACACAGTCCCCACTTCCTGGCTTGGTCACAGTGAAGACCAGAAAGTGGGGAAGAATGAAGTTGACCTAAGCAAACAAACAGAACAAAACAAAACAAAAAAATGGGGAGTAAGAACAAGGAGAGGCTGTTGTGTTAAGAGTTGATGAAATTGACAGTATTTGTAAATTACATTGAAAAATAAATCTTTGGCTAGAAAAATTCCTGAAGTTAAATTCTAATTAACTTCCTTGCCAGGTATGATGTCTGAATTTTTGCGTAAAATGGGCTGGATGATGGTGCCCAGTTTTTTATTCCACTTGTTTCAATGAAAGATTAACATGTAAATTGGTGGACTTAGTGTTAATGCAGATAACCCTCCAAAAATTGTGATGGCCTCAGGCAATTAGTTGAAGGCTTTAGTAGAACAAAGCCTGGACTCCCTCCTAGGAAGAAGGAATTCTGCCAGCAGAGAAGGAGTTGCAGCTCAGACTGCAACTCTTCCCTGGATCTCAAGTTTTTCAGCCTACCCTGCAAATTGTGGGCCTACCAAACAATAACATTGTAGTGGGGAGACATACAGGAGTGAGGCCGGTGGTGCAAGGGTGGATGAATTCACCATAGACAGAGAACAGAAAAGGCAGATTTATTGAAATACACTGCTAAGAGAAGCAGCAAGTGAGATGAGAGAGGGCTTTTGCCGCTAATTAGGATCTGGAGTCCTTTTACATCCTATTATTGCAGGCTTTTATATCCTACTGGGGGTGGGGGGGCTTTTCCTGACTTGGGATGTCAGTCCTTGTTGGTTGTTATCCCTTGGATCATCAGTTTTGGTCAGCCTTCCCTCAGCTGGTGTGTGGGTTCCCTGTTCCCACATTCTCTGGAATGCTAATATTCCTATTGCAACAGTGTCGTCCCCAGGAAAAGGGGAGGTACCATGTTCCCTGCCCCACCCAAGGAAGGGTGGGGCTGAGCTGGGAGACAAAGAAGCTGGAGAAGAGACTGGACAGGGAAGGAAGGAGCCTGAAAGAGACCTGGAGGAGGCACATATCGCAGAGAGACATGCGAAGAAGCTGCACTTGCTTCTTGGTCCTGGACTGGGTGAAATGGATGTGGGTGAGAGAGGCTGACAATGGCAGCTTTTACCTTAATTTTGATTTTGATCTTTTCTTCCCAGATTTTTCTAGCTGTTTCTAACCCTTTTCTATGGGTCCCCACCAGAAGGTGCTTTAGACTTGAGGCAGGCTTTGGGCCTCGCTTTGGGTCGTGTTTGGCTGGACATTTATCCATGAGGGGACAGGTAACTTTGAGTGCTTGATTTGGAAACTACATTCTTTGTCTTTTTTTTTTATAGCACACTAATTGTATTAAAGTTCCTTTCCACTAAAGGTCTTATATATTTTGTCTTGATGCAACAGATGGCAGAACCTATTGAGAGCAGGCAGTTTTGAGAGTTCTGGGGTACCCCATCTTTCTGCCCTAGGTCATGTAGGCCCACCTCTAGTCCCCATAGTGATTTTACCACATTCCCCTTTTTATCTACTTTATGTCTCTCAGCAGTGTTTTGCTGAGCAAAATGCAGAGAGTAGATTTTAACTTTATTGAATGTACCCCGACAAACATGAGACAATTTTTTAATATAAGTCAAACACACACACGCACACACACACACATATTCTGTTACTTCTGTTTCTCCAGAGAAACTACTACACCAAGTTAAGCATTTATTGTTGCTGATGCTGCTACTTTTGTTATTTTAATCAGAAAATATTTCCATTTGAACAAGAAAATGAGCAGGGTGTATTCCCCAGGTCCCCACATCTGAAAGCAGGCTACCGTCTGTGGACCAGCATCACCACATGACCCTGGAGTCTGTATTTCCTGCCAGTGCTATAAGGGGAGGTGGGAAGTGAGGTTCTGTTACAGGGCAACCCCAGTGGGAAATGGGTTGGGCTGACTGTGGGTCCTCACCCGCACACTTTAAAGGGGCTTGTAATGAGACTTAACTATAGACACACACAAAAAGATTAATATAAAGGGTATATTTGCAGAAAGGGGATAATGAAGAAAGGGATAACTCAGGGAGAAAGAGAGTGATAAATTGGTGAATATGTCCTACCAGTTCTGCTGAGCTGGAACCCCAATAGCACGCTGAAAACTGGTGAAAAACCAAGGTCCCTCAAGGCCCATATGTCTGGTTATATACCAAGCCTGGCTGCTTAACTCCACACTCAGTTCCCAGCAATCCTCCCTTTGCGGTGATGACATTATGGGATTTGTAGTCCTTGCTGTCTTGGGTCTCTTTGGTCTGGGGTGGGGGTGGAGTTCAAAAAACCTGTGTTTGAGGAGTTCACTCAGGACATCCTTTCCCCCCAACAGTTCCACACCCATGACTTATCACAATAACCCCCTTTTCCTGCAGATTGCTCTGGTACAATGGGACAACCTTATTTGTTTGTTAACCATTCTCGGATGACTCAGGGTTTTTAGTGATACACTGTAATAGTATGATACACATGGACAGGATGTTGCTGCATAACATGGAGAAGCTAGAGAAACTTGGGAAAGAAAGAAAGAAGAGAAATAGGAAGAGACTGGAGGAGGCTTGTGGAGCAGAGAGAAATGAAGTTGTGCTTGTTTACGTTCACTAAATATTATAAATGTAAATGTTTTCTTAGGTAGCTAGAAACTCTAAAAAGCCTAATTTTCAATGATGTTTAATTTTTTGCCAAGTGAATGTATCATAATATAATTGTCCATTTCATTCCTATTGACTATTCTTTCCTTTCTTCGTTAGTTTATATAATTCTATAATAAGTGCCTCTTTACATAGCACTCCCCCTGCACCCCTGATCTATAGATAATGCAGGAGGGTACCTAGAAGTGAATTTGGGGGTATGTATATAATAAGTCTTGATGGGGCCTCCCTGGTGGTGCAGCGGTTGAACGCTGTGCTTGGAGCTGCCGGCAGCCAACAATAAGAGTTCAACGCCCAGCTGGGGAGAATCCCACATGGTGGGGCAGACCTCTCCTGCCTCGCCCGCTGCTCCCCTCAGCAGTGTATTTCTGATCTGCCTGTTCTGCTCCCCACTCTGTTTCTGGTGAACCTTCTTGACGCCCCACGACTCTGACCTATACCGCAGCTTGTATGTATAAATAAATAAATCATTAAAAAAAAAAGTACTGATGAACATTACCAAATTAAATGATTTATATTTGTGTGATTAATTATGCAGTAAATATATCTGTATTATGTGAGTGTGTATGTATGTATGTATGTATGTATGTATTCCTTATATAACAGTGTAACTCCCCCTAGAAAGGGGACTAAGGGAGTACACTTCCTTCTTTCTAAATCCTCTTCCAAGTCTTCTCTAGTTTCTCCTTGCTGCTTAGCTCTACCTTTCCTTGGGTAGGGCAAGGAACCTAGAATCCCCACTTTCTATGGGGATTAGACTGTTACATAAGGAACACAGAAAAGTAATGATTACACTGGGGCAAAAACAGGAACTGAAAACTGACAAATTGACTGTTAAATATTGTAAAAATTATTTCACCTCATAATTAATCACACAAATACAAATTATAAGAACATGATGGAGTTTTTCACCCATTAAATAGGTAAAAGTTCCTGGTATTTTACTTCTATACCTGATAGGAGTGTATAGTGAATCTGATGGGGTGGAATGGGCTGAAATTAATTGGCACAGAACTATCAGGAAGCAATTTGGCAATATGCATCAAGACTTAAAATACACAAACCCCCAAATTCACTTCTATGTAACTTCCTTCTGCATTATAGACCAGGAATATAGGGAGAATTCTATACAGAGAGGCACTTTTTACAGAATTATATAAACTAATTACAAAAGAAAAAAGAAACAGTCAATAGGAATGAAATGTATAATTATGATAGATTCACTTGACTGTATCATTTAAAAAAGCATCAATGAAAATTAGACTTAAGAATTTTTTATTACCAAGGAAAACATGTACATCTATATATTAAATGAACAGTGAAACAGATTACAAAGCTGTATTTATAATAATTCTCCTTAGGTAACATTTGCTCCTTTGTCCTACAGACCATACAGATCTCTGACCCCATGACACATCCATGGCCCTTCCTCATGCAGAACAAAAATTGAAACCAAAGGAGATGTTGCAGGAGTGGCTGGTGAGTAGAGAGTAGACTTAAAACATTGCACCCTGTGGGCTAATAGCAAGACCCAGATCTATTCTTGTCTCTCTAGTGTTAAATTTGTCCCTTAGACATTTTTAGCTTCACCTTTCTCACCCATAAAAAGGAGATATTAACACCATCTTGTAACTGGAAGATCGGAGCCCAGGCCACCTGTGACTACCAAATGCTAATAAAGTGGAGACAGGAATTGAATCTTTAAGGTGTGCTTTAACCAGACAGTTGGCAATCCAGAAGATGTGGTGTTAATACCATAAAGAAACTGCCTTAATATTTCATTTTCAGCTGGCTTTGTATAGTGACTTGAACAAAGAGTTGTTCAACAGAAAGCAGGTCCTCACTACTGCCGGGAGCTTGTGAGGTCCAGCCCTCATTGCCCTCTGGAACACCTGGCCTCGGGCACATCCCATTGTGCTGAGTCTGGACTCCTCATAGCGCTGGCTCCCCGCATTCCTCCAGATGTGTCTTGGGTTGGAAAATTAACTCAGCGTAGTAAGGCCACAAACAATGTGTGTGCAGATTTATTACTACACAGTGCATAGTGTCTTACCTGATTCCCCCCTTCCTAGCTCCCATCAATATCACATATGTTCCACATAAGACAGTTATTAGAATTAAATGAAAAAAATATGTAAATTACATCAACATGCCTGGTACACTGTAAATGCTAAATAACTGCTGCTTAATTTTATGTTAGTAAGGTTGGTGTGATGAAATAAAATATATGTTCCATTAATTAATCAAGACCAAATTAATTAACACTTAATGGAATGAAAGCCTGACTACTCAACACTTCCCATTGTGTTCTGGCAAATTGGCTATAATAACGGTTACTATCTTATGGGTTTTGGGGGGCAGAAAGGGAACGGAATGAAATCATGCATTTCATGTGCTTAGCAGAGTGGTTGGTACATAGTAAAAAAAACAATAAAATGTTAGTGTTTAAAAATACAGAACATACTTGTTTTAATTTCAGTTAAATGAAGGGCTGCGTCTTCAATCGGTTGACCAGTCAACTTATATTGATCACTGTTAATAGACATTTAGGACAGGGAGGGAGATGCCGAAAGACAATTAAATGGCCAGCTATACCCAGGACCCCAGGAAACACTTGCCAGAGCTGATAAATTCAGGAGAGAGCCAAGGAACACCCGAAGAGGGGCAGGGAGTCCTCCACTCTGACAAACAGGCAAGTAGAAATCACCCATGAAGAGCACAAAGCAGCCCAAGGGAGAGGCAGATTCCGGTCTCAACCTGCTGCCTGGGCTGATGAACCAATGCTCC
Organism: Scalopus aquaticus; assembly: GCA_004024925.1. Taxonomy (NCBI): domain Eukaryota; kingdom Metazoa; phylum Chordata; class Mammalia; order Eulipotyphla; family Talpidae; genus Scalopus; species Scalopus aquaticus. Next base: position 28,774 of record PVIJ01005309.1, read on the forward strand.
AGGAGTGCCTGCACTATGCACCCCAGAAATGAACAGAGTGAGGAGCCCCCTGCACCCCATTTAAGCCAGGAGTCTCCCGCCTTTCCTTGCAATTATTCTTTCCCGGACTCTGCCCAACCAGACCTCTTCCCAGGTGTACTGACTCTAAATAAACTTTACTTTGCCTAGGCATGGCTTTGGATTCTTCCATGGTCATAGTCAAGGACCAAAGAACCTCGAGACCCAGAAATACTCTCTACAACATGAATTTACAATTCACCATTACCAGAGTAGACAAAGCAGAAGTATGTGCCAAGTGCTAAGGGGAGTACTTCTCTTAGTGCTTCTTGGAATTTTTTCTCTAAATATATCATGCTTCAATTTTCTCTCCACTGTTGCTCCAAAAGGGGCATAATTTGTATCTAAGGGGCTGGAAATAGAGAGTTTGGCAGAATAATGACAGCAACTGAGGGAGTTTAAAAAGGATAAATGTAACTTGGGTGATTTGATAGTGATTTCTTTTCAAATTTGGGAGAAAAGAGTAACTAAGAACAGCAGAGTTTTCTAATTTGTATTTCACTTAAAATGCCACTGTGTGTTTCTTGAAATGTTAATGACAAAATTAGCTCTGTGTGGTGTGAAAAGAAACCATCCAAACAGGAAGGCACCACAAATGAAATAGTCCCCAGTGTGTGTTCCAGATTGGAGCAGAGATGCGGCGATCTGGAAGCAGGAGTAAAATGAAAAGGATTATAACTGCAAACAGTAGTGTTTGGGAAACATTATCAACCATGTGGTAGAATGGAAAAGCTCAATGCAAAGATTGGAGAAGTGGGAATAAACAAGAGCATGCTGCTACTACTAATTCTATAACACGTTGAGCTCCAGTATCCTACTTTCCTCATGTGCACATGCAGATATACAGAGAGCCCTTTAGAAAGGGGGGAACATGAAGGTCCATTCATCTCCAGTCATCATTAGAACAAAGACAAAGGAAATGGTTTGCAGTTTTAAAGTAATATCCAACATTTACAGCTTTCAAAACTATTTTCACAAATATTATTACATTGAATCTCACTATAATGATGTATGTGTATACTAACCCCTTTGATGGAAATACTGGCTATTTGAAGAAGGCTAGAGGGAAAAGGCAGAGGAAGCAGCTGCTGATTTAATAGGTCTCCACGGATGATGTCAATAAGCCCCTACATGTGTGCTATAAATTAGTTGTTGGATCCTTAGGCAGGAACCTTTAATAATGAATGCAATTAGACCCTTTTAAGGGAAAGACGGGGAGGTCGGTGTTTTGTTATTTTGTTTGTTTTGTTTTGTTTTTGTCTACTCTGTGTTGTGCCACAGTATTATTTACACAGCCTTTGCTTACTAATCTTGTGGGTCTCCTGGACACAAACCCTATTGACTTTCAGAGTTAAGTATTCTGGGGGCCTGTCCCTCAGATGGGAGTGTTCAAAATTGCTGTACCAGATGTATAATCCAAATGTCTTGCTCACTAGGAAGAACATGGAAGTTGGGAGCTCCCTCCTGATTTTATGATGCTTTACCAGCAGTGGGGTTTACATCTAGTGTGTCTCAATCTTTGTGACTTTCAATGTGGGTATTTTCTCATCTCCCTGATATATAGTAGTCACTCAGCTAGTTTCTGGACTACTTTCAGAGGGAATTACAGCATGTGTAGCAATATATTCCATGTTTCTTTTGAAAGAAATGAAGATAGCTGCCTATGGTGCTATCTTAGACAGGAATTTGACATCATATATTTGGATCATGTATTTTTTTTAAATTCAGTATGACAATCTTTGTCTTTTGATTTAATTATTTAATCCCTTTATATTTAGTGATAATATTGATATACAAATGATCCTTATTATTTACAGATGCTATCTCCATGAATTCAGTTACTCATTAAAATGTGTTTGTAGCCCTGAACCCATATCTGTGGTGCTTTGTCACTTGCAGACATGCAGAGTATTGACAATGTGAATCACCTAACATTTACATATCTAGCTAAAGTCAAAGAAGGTAAAGTAAGGTCTTTTATTTCGGTTTTCATACTGTAAACAAGTATTCTTTTTGTGGTCTGTTTAGTGCCATAATGTTTGTATTTTTATGCTTTTCATTGATGATTTCTCTATTGTAATGGCCCCCATCCTGAAATATTGCTTAGTGTCTTAAATGCAAGAAAGCTGTGATGTGCCTAGTAGAGAAAATTTATGAGTTAGCTAAGCTTCATTCCAGCATAAGTTGTAATGCTCTTTACTGTGAGTTCATTGTTAATGAATCAAGAATGCTATCTTCAAACAGAAATACACAGAAAGCATTTGAAAAATATTGTGACCACAAAAAGTCAGGAAGATGAGACACACTAACTCTTAGGAAGCTAATTCTGTTTTCTCTAAGAGATGGTTCAGTCATCACTAATTCAGTCTGTATCATAACTTTATAGAGCATAACTACCATAAATGGTGAAATTCAACTATAGCTTGATTTATGTCTGCAATTTTACCTTTTGTACTCTGTCTTACATCTTTTTTGTCCTATTTCTCCTTTATAGCTTAGTTTACACTAAATGAATATTTTCTGATGCAGAATTCTAATTTATTTTATTTTTCATTGTATTTTAAGTTATTTTTATAGTTATTACCCTATATTCATTTTTAATTGATCTGAATGAGCCTAGAATTTATATTCAGAAGGAAACCTCAACCTCTTAACCATACTTATCTGTGACTTAACTTCAATTAGGGCAGAATGAGAAATATTGTCATTTTCCTGATAATTCCAAGAAGAAAACCCTCTGTGTGCTGGAAAGAGTAGGAGCCCTATGTTTTTGGTTGTAGCTGTCTGGAACAGAGTATTTGCCTTGCTGAGCTGTTAAGAAACGGTTCTGATTCAAATACCATAGACTTTGCCATCTTACTGAATTTTTATAGATTTTTTTGAACAGATGTTTCTTTACTTACTTTTTCTCCTTAGGACCATTTTCTAGAGACTTTAAGAAGTTATTGTTGTTGTTTATGGTTTTACCAGTCTTACAGTTTCGTGGGAGAGTGGAAAGGGCTTACACTGTCAAGCCAAAAGTCAGTGGTCTTTCACTACTTTAATATACGACTTATGAAATAACAACAATAGAATAATAATGGCCAAGCTTTATTGAGCACCTACTATAGTATTTACTAGTCCAGTTCATTTATCTGTACTATTTGTTAACATCAAAATAACCCTACCAAAAATATTAGACATAGACACACATTGATACATGGTTGCATGCATAGATGTATGTATATGGATATTACTATTATTACAACATAAAGTTATAGGAGTGCAGATTTCTCCAGCTTATTGAGATACAATTGACAAATAACAGAATGGAAATTTTTAAAGAAGAGATACAAAATAAAAATGCGATGGACATACATAGAAACAAACTTTTTTTCTATTCCTACTTTGCAACAAAAAGGCCTAACAGTTACTAAGTTCAGTTACTTTAAAAATGGCCTTTTTCTTACATTATTAATCTTTGTGAAATCCTTATGGAAGTGACAGTTGCAACCAAGCATTTAAAAATCCTGGAAATACCAGCCAAAGTTGTGCTCAACATCCCATCTCTGCCATTAGGATTGTTTTGCCAGCTGCTTATTGCAATCTTTCTTGACTTCTAAGTGAATGACTGAGTTTTAAGATCAGATAACAGTCAGTAATAATTCAAACGCAGCTCAATTTTTCTCTGGGGGCTGTGCAGTGGTATTCTCAACATAGTTTCATAGGTGGACTCAGTGAACTCAAATATACAAACTATTCTTATGGAATAAGTGCTTATCTTTCTGCAGTGAAGCCTTGTAAATCTTAATTTAAAGGACATATTTATGCTGAACATATTATACGATCAGAAAGAAGCACTCAGAGAGCAAGCACTTTCCACCTGGATCCAATGATCCCTACAGGATTTAAAGGGCATAGTATGATTTGCAAGGATTGGTTGACCAGGGAGGGAGTTTGGTCAGTGGAAGCTGAGAATGGCAGGCTATTGAATTTAGATATACAGAAATGAAAGATAGGAATTAATGCCTAGTTATAAAATGAAATCAGATAGAAGGAACAATTGTTCTGAGAGTTGTAGAGCTGAAGGTATTGTGGATAAGAGGCAAAAGGAAAGTGAGAGGAAGCCAGACTCTAATCAAAATGAGGTTGCTGCTACCACTATGCCAAAGTGATAAGCACAGGAGGCAAGCTTTGAGAGCCAAACCTAAGGGAGTCAGTATATGCCAAGCCGTGGATAAACACAGAGGTTTTGGAGAGAATGGTCTGAAATAAAGAGAGGCAGATTGTATTAAATCTTGGCTTGCAGGTTCATTTATTTATTCAGTGAATAATTTTCAAGTACATACTGGGTGCCAATAATTTTATGAGTATGGAGAGATAAATGATAAACAGGACAGGAAGTCCCTTGTTTTCATTCTAGGTTGGGACTGGGGGTGGTAGGAGAGAGAACAATATAAACAAAAGAGAAAGCTTATCGATGGCAGTTTTTTAAAATAACAACACAATGAAAGGATGCAGAATTAGGGTGGAGTTGTAACCAGAGGAATGACATAAATTTAATTTTGATTATTAAAAGTCAGTCTCACTGCAATAGAGATAATGGCTTTTAATGGTGCCAAAGGAGGCCAGTTAAGAGTATTTTGTAAACAACAGGTGAGAAAGCAGTGTTGGCTCAAACTTTGGTGTATAGGTGTCATGTGTGGTGTGTGGATAGATGGTATATTGTGTAGTTGTAGCTATGGAAATGGATAACAGTAGTCATTTGGGCTTTTGATTGAATGTGGAGCTAGAGTAAACGGAGGAATCACAGAGGGTGCTCAGATTTTTTAACTCTTAATATAGTGTCATTAACTGGGACAGAAATTGCCAGTTCATTTTATTTCCAGATCAGTGATACCTGCTTAATGTGGTGGTATTCCTCAGTTAACAATTTTATAGATGTAGGGACAATTAAATGAGCTTTGTCAAGTATTTGTATCTTATCCTCTGGGAAGTAGGAAATAACATTGGTAGACTATCTCAGATGTTGAGCAATGCACATGAAAATAAATAATTTTTAGTCTGAACTTTACAGGAGGTGGAACTTGAGTCGGAATCACCAGGAGACAAAGATACCAAGTGCACAGCGCTACTTGGACCAGACAGGCCACAAGGCTAAGGGAGCAGTCTGTGGGCAGTACGGAGGCAACAACAACGTTAAGACTTCATGCCACTATTAACCTTGCCATATTAAGAGGGTCATTATAACCATGTTACATTATACTCTCCATTTCCTTTCCCCTGACTAATATAATTGCAAATGAAGCTACATTTTCATAGAATTGCTTTGGGTTTCTTTTTGATCAAATAAGGCAAATCTCAGCAGCTTAAGTTAGTTTTACTTCCCCTCACGAGTTAGATGAGCACTTAATGTAAAAAAAATGGAGATTTCTTTCCAATTACTGGAACATCCTTAATGATCTGGAGATTAGCTATAGATCAGAATCATAATCGAGGGAAGAAGAAGTGAGATTACATTGGAATTCTCTCAAAATTAACCTGAGATTACTTTCATAAAAATGAAAGCACAGGGTAAATCACTTAAGGTAGAAAAATAAGCTTCAATTATTAGATAAGAAAGGACTACATAATTATGGGTAAATGACCTGAGGAGCAAATAAAGAGAACTGTAGACTAAATATGAGTCAGCAATATATGGTGTCAAGTCAAAGTACGGTGCTTGGGAAGTAAAGGGGAACTATAGGAATCTGGGAAGTTAATAAGGTGAGAAACTTTCAGCCCTGGGCGTGCAGTATGCAGTACTATTTCAGAGAATGGGTTGGAGGACCTTAGCTAAAGAATGCTGAGTTCTGCCCTAACTTTGTTACTGATAAGCTATAAAAACATGTCCATTCACTTCATTTCTTTAAACCTTAGGTTGTTCATCTATACCATGAGTAATGATAATATTGAACATATGTTCATTGCTCTAAGGAAAAGCTTTTTGAAATAAGTAAAAAGGCCTATAAAATATAACACAATCATAATGGCAATGTTATAGAAAAAAATATTAATGAATAAAAATTAAACTATGTAAGACATTAGTTAGGGCAATGCATCCAGAAAGGCAGAACTGCCTGTTTAAAGCTGGCAACATTTTTGACATTTTAAGAAGGCAACAGCAGAGCAGCAAACCAAGTCATCTAGGCATGAGCCCAGTGAAACTGCACAGGTTGCATGTCCATGAAACTGGTCCTGTGGAGATTGAAAAGAATCTGTTCTGTATGTCCCAGTGGGATAGAACCTGTACATTACTGCTCCAACAGCTGTGTTATAGCATAAAGCATAATTTCTCCCCTGGTAAGCTATTGTGACTCTCAATTACATAGTACCCTTTTGATTCAGTCTTTGAAAGGCATGGCAGGATCCAGTAAAGTGCTTGGAGTCCTGATTTCAAGCACTGCGGAAGAAAAATCTCAGGGAATATAAGGCAACTGTAGTACATATTTAAGAGGTTACTACCAAAAAGAGACCAGATATTCTTTAGCATTCTAAAGGCTATAACTACAAGCAATTTTACCAAAGAATATTTCGAAGTTCAACATTTGAAAGTACTTTTTAGCAAATAAAAATAATATGGTGTAATTAATTCTCAGATACGGATGTTCTCAAGCAGAGGTAAGAGACCAGGGATGTTGTAGAAGGACATGGGTTGGACTACCTGACCCTTATTTTAATATTCTATATTTCTTACCCTTTGGGGGAAGGAACCACCATAGAGCTGAAGAATAAAAAAAAAAGTATGAAGGTTTGGGGAAGTGAAGAATCAAAAGAGAGGAAGGTCCTCTGGTCTGACTTACGGGGGTGGGAACTGGGGATGCAGGAACTATATTTCAAAATAATATATAAATTTGGGCTAATACTGTGAAATAGAAATTTACAACCAAAGTAAAGCAAATATAAAAGGAATACGAAAGCCAACTAATGCATATTGTCAAAAAGGAATCATGAAAGAAGTAAGAATAGTGGCTGTCTCTGGAAGAGGTATTGAATGGAAAGAGATGGGAAACTTCTAGATTGCTAGAAATGTTTAATATCTTGACCTGGATGGTGTTCATACAAGAATGTACATATGTAAAAATCAAAACATACAATTAATTCTAGTGCTCCTTGAGCAAATCACTGTAATACTTCAATTTTTTTTAATGTTAGAAATTAGCAGAATCTGTGGCATAAGAGTTAGAGTCTATATGTTTCACAAGTTCTCTGGGTAATTGTTATGTCTATTAAACTATGAGAACAATGTCAATTCAGTAATTAGCAAAATAACAATTATTTTACAGGAAAAATTACAAAATAATAATTATTTTACAGGAAAATTAATTGATTTGGAACTCGCAAGGCCAGAACTTCTAGGAATGAAATTAAATAACCCTCACAATGAACCGAGAGAGTAGACATCTTCACTGCCAAGTCTGGTGACTGATTCAAGAACACACCTCAGGGTAAAGGCAGACTGGTCAACAGAGAATGGAAAAGGAACAATGAAGCAAAACTTTAAGAACCTAAAATGTTAGGTTAATATAATTCCATTTTAATTTCAAAATAATCTGAAGTCATTGAAGGTTTCTAAAGATAGATAAAAGTAGGTACGAAGAATGGATTGGAATCTACCTCTTGTGATCTGCAAGCAGGAAGACCAGACCAGTATTAGGACAGAAATATTATATGTAGAGAAAAATGTTCTGCTGCAAGAAAGTTGACAAGTCAGTTAGCAATATTTATTCTACATTTACTGAATTTCAGATGCATTCATTTTATCATTTGACTCTATCAACAACTCCATGAAATGGGGATTATCACAACCCTGTACTTTGCAGATGAGGAAAATAAAGTGAAGCAAGAAGATAAATAACATGTCCAAGTGGCAGATAGGCAAACCAAGATTCTGAACTCAGATCTGTTTGACTCCAAGTCCTATATTAGAATAAAGAGAAAGGAAAGAGGAAAGTCAAAGATGTCACAGTTGCTAAGATTGGGTAGCAGTTAACTGGTATCATCATTAAAAGACAAAGGTGGTATTGAAGAAAGAACAGATTTGATGGCAAATAGGATGAGTTCAAATCTATTCACTTTAACTATGAGGGTCATTAATTCCTAATATCCTCCTGCATTAGTATGTGTTCTAATATTACTGAACAAAGGAGAAAGGGGCAAAGCAGTGCTTTATTTAACATTGATATTTTAAAACCAGTTTTCACAACGCTTTTGCAAATAACTAGACTCATTAAAATATATCTAGCCACAAGATTCTACTAGAATGCTAATAAGCCTTCTACAAAGATGTGATAGGTATTATATGTGCTTCCCTTTATTTTTCACATTTTACACTGATGTTCACCTGAAAAAGATTTGATAAACTATTTTCATTTGGAGCATGAATTTAAAAGTGATGCTACCACAAATAATGTGTTGGTTGCAAAAATCATGTCAACTCACATAACCAAGGTTAGGAAGTTGTCACAGTATTAGAGATTGCATTCTGTTCCCTCAAAATTTGCATGCTGAAGTCCTGATCCTCAGTACCAAAAGTAATTATATTTGGAGAGAGGGTCTATAAAGAAGTAAAATTGAATGAGGTCATTGGGGTGGACCCTAAGACAACAGGTATCATTATATAAGGAAATTAGCACATACACAGACACCAAGTAAAGACTATGTAAAGACACAAGGAGAAGACAGGAATCTGCAAGCCAAGAAGAGAGACCCCAGGGAAAAGCAACCCTGCTAACACCTTGATCTTAGACTTTGGTCTCCAGAACTGCGAGAAAATTTCTGTTCTTTAATCCACCTGGTCTGTAGCAATTTGTTATGGCTGTCCTAGCAAACTAACACACTTTATATTCACATTACTGTACATTCACATTACCATCCAGGATCCATAATTAAAATTAGCTAATGTTATAAGTGATTTGTGTGGCATTGCTGCAGAAAGGCTGGTTTCTGCAAATAAATATTGGCTCAATTGTCTTCAGATGCTTAGCTATTGAATGAACCAATGAGCAATCTCATCATCACTATAGTCCCATTGTCTCCATCAAACTGGCTGCACAGAATGTGCACACTTGTGAGTCTGGGAAGTAGCATTCAAGCTTTGGCATTGTGATATGGCCTGAAATAGAGTTCTTTTGGTACTTGGTCCCAACTTATTTATTCACCATATCTTAGCAGCAAGAATCATTCACATTCTTCCACAGTGGGTTCCTATAATTCCATTTGTTTGTTATTAGGGTAGAAGAGAGCCTTACTGGTTGTTAAAGCCTCATTCTAAAAAATTAAGATTAAGTACCATAAATGTGGAATTGGGAGTACTAATGGGAACTTTCGAAAGCCCTTGATTGCATTATTTGGCCAAAAAAAAAGATTAGAATGGTACTGGATTTCATAATATTGCCAAAAGCAAAAAAAATCGTCCAATATCAAGGGTAATGTCAAAAACATAAAATTTAGTATTAAGCAACATACACAGGAAGATTTCTTCTCCAGACACTCAGATTCTCAGACATTAATGGAAAAATATCAGCATACACAAATGACTGGATAAAGATTTATAAGTCAATCTTGGAGTCATTTTCCCACCATAATTTCACAAAATTACAGGGGACTGAAACAGTGAGGCTAATAATGTAAAAATCAGCAGATCAGAGCTTTCTTCTAGTTTATTCCCATATCTGCAGTGAAATTTTTACAGATGAAATCAGAAATGCCGTATCACAGGACTCTCCATCAGAAAGCTGCTGCTGTTAAAAATATTTACCATTGATTGACTTGAAACTTAATATATGATTGTTTATGTATTTGTTTATTGTTTATTATTTCAATTCAAAAAGAGTAATTATATTATAACCGACATACTATTATTCAAAGGGCCAATTAATTTTTTATTCAAGGATGGATGTTTTAACTTTTTAATTAAAACATAATATAGATACTAAAATAAAAACAAAAGGGCACAGTTCGATGTATTACTTAAGTAATCTCACCAGTGTGACCACCAGCTGGGTCTAGAAACATAGGTGTTAGCCAAGAAGTTGCTCTCAACAGCTATGCTTCCCTATACTTGAAGAGTAATTTTCAGTGGTTACAATTTTCAGTGCAATTTTGAATAGTAGTGGTTAAAGTAGGCATTTTTTTCATGTTCCTGATCTTAGGTGGAAGATCAGGATGGTCTCTCATCATTAAGGATGTTACGAATTTTCCACAAATGCCTAGTTATCCATTTCATTGGTCAGTTTTTTAATCTACCTTTGCAAAAGCTATATTCCTTTACTTACATGATCACCAAAAGTTCTGTTAACTTGGGTTCAGTTTGATCACTAAAAGTTCTGTTAACTTGGGTTCAGTTATGTCTTGATAGAGAATTCTTTGAACAGGAGTTTATAAAAAATTATCTCCCAGTCTTTGCAGATTATCTGTATTCTGAGGCATCTTTTTAATACTAGTTACATGGACAATTTAAAACTCTGCCTTAGCTTTAATTTCCTGCTTGTCCTTAGTCTACAGATTGGTCAAAGATGAAAGTGTAGGGTTTTTGCTGGTATTTTCTGAGCATACATCCAGCCCTAGGCATTCCTGTGACTTCATAAATTCTCAAGCAGACTTGGGGGCATGTAATGCCCTAATTCCCTAAAGAACCACTCTCCCCACATTTGACTCCCTGGCTTTAGGCTATCAATTGTACATCTCCACCTTTCTCTATTGTCCCAGATGCCTGCAGGCTGTATGTTTTCCTTATAAACCTTCAGAATAATGTCTGCTATTCTCTGCCCTGAATGAATTCCAAGTTAGGCAAGACATAAATAAATCCTGTGTACCAATCTTTCAGTTGGTCCCCAGATAGCTTCGAACAAGAAAACAGTCATTTGCATCACTGTCCTCTAAGTGATTTTAAAGAAGCCACAGAAACATTTTACTCAAGAATGCTAGTCAATAATACCAGTCAACAAATTTTTACAAAACTCATATTACTGAAATAAATCCTATAAATCCTATAAATTTGTATGTGCTCAACATGAATATGACACTCAAATTCTAATTTTGGCTCTAGTTTTTTTTGTGTGTGATCTGAAATACACTGATGTTTACATCACAAAATGCATGCCAATCACTGGACAACAAATTTTTACAAAAGTCATGTTACTGAAATAAAATTAGTCATTTCCTATCAATGTGTATGTACTTAACACAAATATGACAGTCAAATTCTAATTTTGGCTCTAGGTTTTTTGTAATCTGCAATAAATGGATGTTTACATCACAAAATGCATGCCAATAGTAATAAGCCTATGGTTAATAGCTGAAAAAAATCAAGTCATAGACTACTTCTTAGATTTCTTCGCTTGTCTCTTGTACAGCTGTTCAGGAGCATCTCTGGGGAGTGTCCAGCAGTAGTCAGCCAGCATTGTAGTGGACCATTTTCTCTGGCATCTTTTTTTTTTTTTTAATACAAGCTGGGGTACAGGCCAGAGGTGTGGGGCGGCAAGAAGGTTCACCAGAGACAGAGTGGGGAGCAGTGGGCGAGGCAGGAGAGGTCTGCTGCACCATGTGGGAATCTCCCCGGCTGGGCGTCGAACTCACATCGCGCGCTGCCGACAGCTCCACAGCGCAGCGCCCAACCGCTGCACCACCAGGGAGGCCCTTCCCTGGTATCTTTGTTCCACTGATGCGATATCTTGATGAAAACGTTCGGCATGTTCATCACTAACCATACCACAGTTTTCAGGGAAGAAATCCAGATGGGAATGAAGGAAGTGCATCTTTAGAGACATATTGCAGCGAAGTGTCTGCTACTGCATCAGCATGTCTTCTACTAGTTCCTTGTAGTTTCTGCCCTAACATTCCCAAGAAAATTTGTAGACACTAGGCAAAAAGCATTCCATGCTTATTTCACATCACCCTGCATCAGGTTGTTGAACCGGTCATCTCAATGCAGACAGAATGTTTGGGTAGACTATTCTTGACTTTTGGCTTTGTTATTCCACTGGAAAGAGGAGGAACCAAGCAGAAGGAACAGTCTTTTATGTGGTTGCTTGGCTCTCTCCACACCATGGGGACAGCAAACGGCATTGATGGTCTTTTGCCATTGAACCACTGTGAAAGCTGTGTTGGACATGTAGCACAGCATATATGCGGGGCCCAAGACTTGTCTTGGTCACCAACCTTGCCTCCGAAGTCAAGATGATAAGCCTTCTTCACTTGAGAAGTGATATTTTTCTTCTGGGTGGCAAATGTCACTTCCCCACAAACAGAGCAGAGATTGTCCACACCATTAACGCACTTTCGAGGCATTACTGTTCTGTATTGTGCCTAAATGGATAATAATAACAGTTCTATGTAACAGTAGCTTAAACTGTCCTGCACAAAGTGAAATATTTTCAATGCTCAACCTCTCCGACTGGGCTTTATCTAGTGCAGTGCTGAAGTCAGCTTACTTCAGCAGCCACCTGGCAATAGTATTGCACTGCATCAGAAAATGATGCAATCCACTCTGGATGATGTGTGCATGATGGCATTATGCAATGCTATGCAATAGTATATCATTCTAGGCTGATTTAGGATGTTGGTGCAGTCCTACTGGATAAATTTACACGGTGAAACATATAAAATGAATTATATGAAATATCTCCAAAATGAGAGCTAATAAAAAATGTGCAGAGTTATATTCATGTTCAGCACACCAAGATACTACAGATTAGGGCCTTTTTAAGTCAGTAATGATCTCACTGTTGACCAGTGTAACTAATACCTGCAGCTTCTCACCTAACATGAAAGAAATTGCTCATCACACTGCTACAATATGACTTTATTTGACTTTAATATTTTATATTCCAAAAAACCCATTGCACTTCATGTTTCCATATGTCCCCAATGATGTACCTAAACTATTTCCTGTAACTATGTATTCTATGCTCATATTCAATCACATTCCCGTTATCACAACACAGCAGAGAAATTCAGCACCTCTTTAATAAAAGATAATTATGACTTTATTTACATTTTATCATCTCATCCCAATGCTACAGGTCTTTATAGAAAGGTAAATTCTTAGTTTCAAGACAAATGACTTGAAATATATCCAGAAAGAAAATAGCCTTTCTATCTATGCAGCTCTTCTTCTAACCTTTTTTTTTTTTTTTTCACTGCAGTTTAGAGAAATATATCCACAGATCAAGGTGGATCCAGATTTCTTATCTTGGTCCCCAACCTCCCTTTCTGATTCTCTACTTTGGCTCCTCTCCAAGCATCACACTGAGACCTTTTACCTGGTTTATGGTGTGCTTCATTTTTTAATGAGTTTAGCCATGGGGGCCTCCCAGAGAATGAAGATCTCATTTAGGGGATAAATTGTTCCCTGCTCTAAGAACTCAAGAAGAAACTTCCCTTCTGCCAGTTTTCTCCTCACTTCACTTCACCTAATTTGTTCAGCAAAAGTTTATGTGCAAATACTATGTCCCAGTCACCATGGGGGAGGGCAAGTACACAGCCTTGGAAAAAACGAGAATGAATCTGTTGAGTTAACCACCTAAGGAGAGAATTGGTTTTGGTAACTATTGTGACTAGAGATCAAGTGACTAATAACCTCATGAAAGAGAAAAAAGTAGCATTAATTTATTCCTGCTACATTAGTACAGCAGAAAGAAATACCAAATAATGGGCAGATACACTTTAAACAGGGTAGTTTGGTGAATCTATGATGAGAGTGTGTGCCCACCTTAGAGCCCTATGAGTACATGTTTTTAGTGAGATCTGGATGTAATGCTTAATGTCATTCAAAGTTGAATTTACTGCTCACAGCTCTTTGATTATACCTATCCATGCAGGTATGAACTAGAAATTGGTTAGTGAAAAGTGAAAACAATTTCCATCCTTGGTCTTAGTATAATTTCCATCCTTGGTTTTAATTCTTCTTTGGGAAGGTCCATATTGAAAACTATAATCAGTAGATCAAATGACAGTCCCTAAAATGTTTGAAATCAGCTCTACATATCTCAGTCCCCTCTAATTTTTCTCACATCAAAATAAAGTGATCTGGACACATGGAGGATAAAGGGAACCTGAACTCCCAGCGGTCAAGCACAACAAACTTGGGTGTGAAACACATGTGCTTATGTAGTGACCCTATTAATGGGCCTCAGAGTTTGCTTCTGAAAGGGTATACAGTCCCCAAAGAACCTTAGCGGGTGAGGAGGGAGTGTGTAGAAAGGAGAGAAGAGAACCTGTTTTCCAGCTATAGCAGCAGCCAGAACTTCCTCACACCCTCCCTCTTCTCTGCCTGGGTGACCCTGTAATGAATGTGGTTTATAATAGGCATAATGCCCAAGGTAATTGTCATTTTGATTAAGCTATAAACCTACCCACTTGTGAGAAGGAAATAGTCAGGCTTTCCAATCCTGTAGAGAGAACAGACCACAGGGCAGGCCAATTTGGTTTAAATAATTTAGAGATACCCAGTGAGACGATTACTTCCCTAAATATTTAAGACCCCGAAGAAACAAGTCATTCCCAGTCATTCACTGTTTTCTCTCTAAGAGAACTGCCACCAACATCATCATTGCTGACTCAACTGTAGTTTTGCTGTAAACCCTGAAGTCTCAAAACTTAGTGTCTGGACACTATCACAAGTTTGAAAGTCAAGACAACCAGGTTTCTCCTTACAGAGATGGAGCTCTTATCTGGAACAAACTGTGCTTCCTGTGAAATGTAATATTCTAGCATGTTGAGTACATTGGCATTTAGCAGACCCTCAGAATGATTGCTTAAAAAGCAACATATGCAATACAATTATTCATTGGTTAATTAAAATATATTCAGAGAGGGTTATGTTATGCCAAGAATAGTAAGATACAAAGAATTTCAAAAGCATGTTACCAGATCAGTGAACCAGACTGAAGAATAACTTAAAATGCAGGAACAGGGGCCTCCCTGGTGGCGCAGCGATCGAGCGCTGCGCTGTGGAGCTGTTGGCAGCGCACGATGCGAGTTCGACACCCGGCCGGGGAGAATCCCACATGGTGCAGCAGCCTCTCCTGCCTCGGCCGCTGCTCCCCTCAGCAGTGTATTTCTGATCTGCCTGTTCTGCTCCCCACTCTGTTCCTGGTGAACCCTCTGGCCGCCCCATGCCTCTGGCCTGTACCCCAGCTTGTATGTATAAATAAATCTATATTAAAAAAAATGCAGGAACATAGAGGTGATTTATAGATGAGCAAATTGGGATTTAAGCTGATCCCTGAGAATATTCACTCAATAAATAAATGAACAAATAAATGAAGGGAGACAATTTTCCATGGTGGAAAGAGTTAGGACTGAGAATTTTTTCTGACCTTTCCTCCTATACAGGGTTCTCAAACATGGAGTGTAATCATTGAGCAAAGCCTAATAAGAAAAAAATCAATACATTGTGCAAGGTCCCTGCTCCCCCAAATGCAAAGTTTGGGGTCAAATGTGCTAAATCTGTAAGCCAGTAGGCTTCTTACGTCTCAAATTAGAGGTTACCTGGCCTTCTGTATAGACTTGGCTTTACTTGCTATTGAGTCAGAACGGAAAGTGAGGGATTCTCCTGGCCACCTCCACATTGGGGTGTCTCCTTCAAGGAGAAACTCACATACCACTCCAAGATACAATAAATAAAAGAGAAAGCACAAAGTCAGGCTCCTGACTGCAGGCAGAGTATCTCCACCCACTAATAAAATACTTCTTCTCTTCCCATGAAGAGAGGATATACAGCATATTAGAAAAGCAGAAATCAGAAAACACTGTGAACTAAGAGTATTCAAAATTATTAAAGTGATGGAGATTTGTGATTCTTCTTGTCCCACTGCCTATTCTCTCACCATAGAGTTTAAGCCACCAAGTTCCTTGTCCCAGGGAAGGAAAAGGAACTTGCAAAACACCACTGGAAAAAATTTGCATCTCAGAACTTATATTCTTCTAACCACAATCTTAAAAATAAAAATTAATCCAAATCTAAAAACCTAAAAAAATCAAAGCTTAATGAAGTTTTGTTCACAGTTCATACCCCTCTGATTGTGGAGAAAATGGTGTATGTTGCAATTTTTCATATTTTCTTTCTATAGTCATTTGCAGGGAGAACTCAGGATATGTGAAAACTGACCTCCCCAAAAGAAATGGAAATAGGAGCCCTTTAGCATGGAAAATAAAAATCAGGGGCGATGAAAAAGGAAAGACAATGAAGGGAACAGTTGTATCCTGCTAACTACTCTCAAATGGAAACCTCAGGAAGAAGAATGCTGATGGTGGTTTTAGAAACAAGCAAACAAGTTAGGAGACCCCAGAGCATTGGCATTTACTCCTCAACTTGACAGGTAAAGACTAGAGAGCTTTCTAGTTTTCTCAGACAATTGCTCTATTTGGTGGAAAATAAATAAAGGAAGAGTTTATGCAGAGAAAAGGACATAGATATTAGATACCACTTCCAGAGTCTCCCTGAACAAATAGGAAGAGGTCAGCAAGTCCCTGCCTGCTCCCAGTCAGTACTCAGAAGACAACTGAGGCACAGAGATCACAGTTCCAGCAAGAGCTGTGATGGGGCACAAAGCATTGAAGACACCAAGAGTGTAGACTTCAGGTCTTGCCAACTAGATTTCAGCAGCTGCTAACAGAATGCTGAATAGTGTACAGGACAAAGGTCATCAGACCAGAAATCACCCAGGTCCTGGAACAGAGCAAATTTTACAAGTAGACTAGGCATCACTTCCCTGCTGTGGTAAAGACAAGTAGAGTTTCTCCTAGAGGCAGACATCATTGTGCTATATGAAATGAACAGGAGAAAAGTCTAGTCCCCAGGGTGTGCTGGAGTTAGCTTCCCAGACTCGGGAGCAGTGGATGCAAAGCTCTTCCAACCCTGATTTCAGTGCCATCATCTTGGTAGCTGAAAGTCAGTCATAATGGGATTATTTTACATCTCGAAGGTTGACAAATGCTACCAATTACAACTATTTCCCCCAAGCGAATTAGTTGTAATTCTTACTAGCATATCGTTAACTTCTTACTAGCATATCACTGCCTAATCCTCTCTCTACCTCAAGCTAGAAATGAAAGAAGTGAGTAGTTTCCTTCTTACAATTGGATTTTTAGCATTACCTGGACGAATAACTGTTCAGATTATAAAGAAGAGGAAACATGTCCATTCTATGTGGGATGTAGGCGAATTAACCTGGAAGACAAGGAAAGGCCAGATTTTCAAGAACCTTAAGGAGACTGACCTTTATCCTTCAATCATTAAGATTTATATGGAAAAGAATGATACTATGAAATGCATATGGAAATTTTACTCTTTTAGTATATATCAGATTAGATGACAAAGTGGGCAAAAAATGTTTTCATAGAGCCCAAGTAATAGAGAACAGATGGTCCATGAGTGAACTGATAAAGTAGAAAATGGTAAGCAGAAGGAAAGGAAAATGGATTATAAAAACAGGGGTACAGCATGGTAAAAAATATCAACCCTTAATAACTAATTTTATTTTCCTATCTTCCACATACACTATTTTTCTACAGAGGTGACTTTTCCCAGTTTCAGGACAGAGTTGCTTGAAAGACATCACCTTCCTTGTTGTAATGCAGGTTCCTGGATTCCAAGCAGACTAGTTAGACAGGGGCTATAGGAATCTGTATTTTAACTGTTCCTCCTGGGTTATATTCCTGCACAGTAAATTTGAGATCAATTTTCTCATTGCAGTCATTGTGTGGTCCAGTACTTCAAATATATTCTGATGCTCAACTGAGATTTACTGGAATAAGAGGCAAGTATGAGGTATAACTGCATGATACATATGGTTAATGTAAGTTTAAAATATGGGGTTTCACCTTATTAACCACATTGGCCACAGATTGCAAGCTTAAAACTGTCAATTTCAGAGAGTTCCTCAATTTTTCCTCTTTCCAGTTCATAGACCTCTTCACGCAGGCTTCACGTGTATGAACCACAGATTTTCTTAATTGTCTGAATTATCACCCCTCCAAACCCTGTAGAGAGTGCTTTCTGCTGATCCTCTCATCCATTACCAGGTGGAAAAGTGACCCTCTTCTGGCTCTTTGGAAGCAAATGCTTAGTTTAGCTGGATCCAGTTTTAGAGCATGCTGATTTTGTGTCAGGCTCTGATACATACTGGTGTTGTGACCCTACACTCAGAACATTTTCTATCTCTGTACAAAACTTTTCTCCTGTACAAAAATGGAAGGAAGAAACTAACTTCTTTAGAATCAAAATGAGACTGCTATGCTTAGGTGTCTGGTACAGTATTTAAGAAACTGGAATTTCCACTTTTGTCATTTGTCTTTGTATCCAGATAAAACATTTGTCATCATAGTCCTTATTACTGAGGCAGAGTCCTCAAGTCTTTGTAGGGCATTTAGTTAGTCCCCTGAGCTCAGGCAGACATATCATCAGCATGTCCTTTATTACCCTCTCTCTGTGTTACAGTACCTGGGAGAAGGCTATTCTGACAGCCATTCTCTCATTAGCTCACCTTCTATTTCTTCAAAGTGCCTTTTACTCTTCTGTCAGTTCCTTTTACTATTTTCAAACCCTAGCACCATCAGCAGATCCAACACAACTGGTCCAGCAATCTCTCCTCTCCACAGGGGCATCCCTGTTCTGACAGCCACCATATGGATTCGGAGATTCATCATCTCTCGCATTTCATCTCTCGCATCATCATCTCTCGTCATGACATCTCTCACAAATACAAATGCATCTCACACCTGACATTTCCATACTCACTCTGTCTGAGACCTCAGAAGATCTCAAGTCTATTCCTTTCTGGTAAAGGAATTTTGCTCTCTTTTTTTCTTCTTAGTCATCTTCGGATGAAATTGGGTGCTTTTGGGGTGGTATGGCCACTGATACCATTGTAGCCTTCTGTAATCACCCACTTCTATGGGACCCACTGTCTCCAGCATGTCCCTAACCCCTAGTATATTCTAGTCCATATCATGGTCCTCTGTGTCTCTGATGAGAAGAAATTAGCACCTCAGGGCTTTGCTTTTGCTCTATTTACCACTCTCAGGTGTGAACATTCATATTAGTTTCACAGCATCCTCCATCTGGAGAACTCAAAATACCCTTGGAAATACCTGAAAGAAGCCAGTGGCGGAACATGGCACATTTTCTGAAACACTAACTTATCTGAAGATTCAGTAAATGTTGGAGTTTTTGGTGGAAGGTGAGCACAGCATGTGCACATATGGAGGTATAAAGTTATACTCTCAAAATTAAATGGTTCTGTTAATAACTGACAAATTTAAAAAAAAGATAATAAAGGAAATTCCAATCCAGATATTCTCTCCCATAGAAGAAAGTGGGTCTCCAGAGTAGAATTCCCCAACCTTTATTACTAAGAATCTTGTTACAGTGAAAATTGTGACTCAGTTGGTCTGAGGTAGATTTCAATATACATTTCAAACAAATTCCCAGTGGGTTATGTTGTTGGTGCCTGTTTTAAATGGCAAAGACTGAGATATATTTACTCTACTTGAAATTAGAAACATTTCTGAACTATCCTGAGTCTTATAAAAATGAACCTTTGGTTCTGGGAATTGCATCAAAGAGCAGTGTTTGTTTTATGGTTTAAACCCAAATGAATAAGTTACTCTGAGTGGTTTCCTGCAGGAATAGTATTCCAGAGGGCCAGAGAGGCTCAAAGACAGGAGAGAAAGACAAATCCCAAAGACCATTTTTAATCCATGTATTACATTTTCTAGACCAGCTTTTAATTAAAAAAGAATCTCATATGCCCCCAACATTCACCACATAGACCCCACACACTAACCATCCCTATATGTAATATTATCCTGATATTTTTTAAAGTATCCTCCTTGTAAAAGTTTTAAAAGCATTATACTAAAAATCACACTAAAGTAGTGAACATTATCACAAAAATGAAATAGTCCTGAATATTCTAAGACAAACTCAATACAGATCAATGAAACAGAAATAAACCCACACCTACATGGACAACTAATGAATGACAAAATTGCCAAGAGCAAGGAATGTCTCTTCAATAAGTGGTACCGGGAAAACCAGACAGGCAAATGCAAAAGAATGAAATTAGACCACTATCTAACACCATAAACACAAATTTCTTGCATGTAGAAACTGAGCCCATAAAGTACATAGAAGAAAATATAGGTACTATACTCCTCAACATCAACCAGATGTCTTTGTGAACTCAACCCCAATGGCAAGGGGGAAAAAAACAAATATAAACAAGTGGGACTACACCAAACTAAAA
Source organism: Scalopus aquaticus (assembly GCA_004024925.1). Classification (NCBI taxonomy): domain Eukaryota; kingdom Metazoa; phylum Chordata; class Mammalia; order Eulipotyphla; family Talpidae; genus Scalopus; species Scalopus aquaticus. Next base: position 49,104 of record PVIJ01005309.1, read on the forward strand.
GGCTTCTTCACAGGGAAAAAAAATCTACCATTAAAACTAAAAGGTATCCTATTGAATAGAAGAGGATATTTGTAACACACACATCCAACAAGGGGATAATTTTCAAAATGTCTAAAGAACTCATAAAACTCAACAACAAAAATTATACAGCCCAAGTAAACAATGGGCAAAGACTAAGAATAGACACTTTTCCAAAGAAGATATACAGATTGCCAGTAAGCACAAGGCAAGATGTTCATCACCTCTTTTGAATAGGGAAGTGCAAATCAAAACAGCAATAAGTTAATTCCTCACACCTATCAGGAAGATTATTATCCAAAAGACAAGAAACAAAATGTGTAGGAGAGGATGTGGGTAGAAGGAAACCCTTGTACACTGAGGGTGAGAATGCAAATAGGTGCTGCCATTATGGACAGCAGTATGGTGATTCCACAAAAAAATTAAAAATTTAAAATCCATACAATTAGTTTTCTCACTACTGGGTATTTACCTGAAGAATACAAAAACACTAAGTAGAATAGAATATGCACCCTATGTTCACTGCAGCATTATTTACAAAATCAAAAGCTGGCAACAACCTAAGTGTCCATCAATAAGATGAATGGATAAAGAGGATTTGGCATATATACACAATGGAAAACTATTCAGCTATAAAAAATATGAAATCCTGCCACTTGCAACAACATGAATGGACCTGGGGGTACTAGTCATAGTAAAATAATTCATATAGAGAAAGAAAAATATTATATCATTTCACTCGTGGTAAATAGAAGAAACAAAATAAATGAATGAATAGAAATAAAATTTTAGACTATAAAACCAAATTAGTGATTACCAGAAGGGGAAAGAGATGTGGATAAATCAGGTGAGTGAGGTCAATTGCTTGGTGAAGCATGGAATGGGAATTCTAGTAGTGACCTTGATATAGTATACACGGATGTGGATTAATAATGATGTACTCATGAAACGTAAGGTTATAATGCATGTTACTTATTTTTTTTTAAAAAGGTTATTAGCCTTTTCTTCACATCAAGAGGTTTTTTGCCATGAGCCAATGGAAAGGGTTGGTCTCCATGTGCATGTGGACAGAAATACTAACTTGGACTTCTAGGACTATAGAGATTTTAATAAGAATAGGAAAAAGAAATAGATGACAGAGACACTTTATTCTGCCCAATGCAGCAAACAAATAAAAGCTAATTGTTTCAAAGTTACACCAGACTGGTGTGCTTGGATCTTTTAAACTTGGAATCAGTAACATTCCCGAAGTGCAAGAGCATCTCCAGTGGATGGCCCAGCCCGGTACTTCCATTGTACTAAGTTGTCTGATGTCTATCCTGGGAGTATAAAGTCTGTAGGGTTGGATAGAATAGAAGCCAAGTATTCCCTCCCTGTGACTTTGGATGTATTTCCTTATCTCAATGAGCCCTCATGCCCTCATCTATAAAATGACAGTAATAATATCACCTCCATTTTGGTATCCCTCTAAGTATAACAAGTTCAATAGTGAGACAGCATTTGATAGCTGAGGACAATCCAGTCATTCATCAAGTCACAAATATATTGACTAAAATGTCACTGTAACAAGATGATATAGGCGAATGAAGACTCTCAGTGGAAGCTGCCCAGTGACATTTATAAGGATTTTTATTAGCTTTAATGCAAAGTTCCTGACCATTGCTCCACAATCCAATTTCTGTTAAACATGTTTTAATCTAAATTGTAGTTGTCCTTAAAGACAAGAATTGTACACTTGTGACTATTGCAATCTCCTCCCATTGCATCTACACACATTATTTAGCAAATCTTTTCAAGTCTAAAACATGGTAAAAAAAAAAATGGAGGTCAGAAAAGAGGGAGGAAAAATGTTTACTAAGTGCCTATCCTAATCAATGAAATTATCTCATTTTGTTTTATTCTCACAACCTTTTAATAAAGGTGTAAACCTTACTCCTTCCTTTCCTCCCTTTTCCCTTCTTTTCACCCTCCATCTCTTTCTCCTTTCTTGTCTTCTTTTTTCAGCAAAGAGAACGCTGAAGCTAAAAAAAGGAAATGATTATTATAGCAATCAGAAAGCTAATAAATCTTAGAGCTCCAGGTACATGACAAATATGTAAAAATTCAAGGTCCAGCTCTCATTGCATACTGAATAAAGACCCAATTATGTATTTCCCATTAATGTCCAAAGGTACGTAAGGGGAAATGACTATTTCTGCTTCATTTATAAATTACCAGGTTCCTCAGGATCAGCTTCCTCTAGCAGGAAGAATCTGGAATCCCAAAGGAATTCCCTGGGTGATCTTCCAGTCTTTATGCTGAGGAGACAGAATCACTAAACACAACAAACAAAACCAAAAATTCTGCATAAGCATTAAGGAGTCTTGATATTCTTACTAAGTATTACTTAGTATTCTAAGTATTCTTACTTAATATTCTTATTATTACTTAGTATTCTCACTATTCTTACTTAATATTCTTACTAAGGAGAATGGCAGAGTTAGGGAAAGTCTTGCAATAAAGTAAATTTTATTCAGAGAATATGCCAATTGACTGTGGAATGTGACTGACCCCAACTGCACTTGACTGAGAAAGACCAAAGGAACTCACATCTTAACCCTACAGGAACTTTAACAAGCGCATCTTCTTGACAGAAAGATAGAGCCAATTAACTTTCTACCCATGAAACACGACTGTACAACCTATTAAAATAAAGCCTCGTATTCCACTTCATAAATAAGGCACAGACTCAGAGACGTTGTGATATGCCCTAAGTTTTATAAGTCTCACAGCAAATACTCAAATCTAAATTCCTTGAGTTCAACAACCCTTATTATTTTCACTACATCACTGAATTAAATGTGAGATACAGTCTTTCTCATAGAAGTTAGTCACTTTGCCCATTTTAAGTCATGTGCCTTCTGGTTTGAGAACAAGTGACCTTGAGTCACCCACACACTTCTAAGACCCACTTTGGGTAACCAAAACCTCTCTATTGTTGGAGAAGTTAATCTGAGCATTGGAAGTTTTCTCTGGACTACAGTTTCCCAAAAGTCAATTTTTTACTTTAATTAAATCAGTCAAACATAATGATATTTTGCCTTAATTTACTCATTGACTACTAGTAAACTAAATAACTAGACAAACAAGTACTGCTGCATACATCACAGAATGATCTCCCAAGGCAGAATGATATTCGTGAACAGAGACTGAAGAATCCAGTTCTAGAATCAAATAGCAAAATATCCATAAGCAAAATCACTTTAACCACTAATATCCACTGTCCTTATTTAGAAAATAAAGGGAATGAACCTATTGTTTAACATTCTTTCTCACTCTAATACTCTGTAATTTTATTAACATATGTGGAAGCATTTTGACAATTTAAAGACAGTTTTAAAATATATCTATCATTATCACTCATTGCTTCCTTGCTGAGAAATGTCTGTGTCCTATGGTGAAATAATATCAGCACTCAATCTTTAGGAAAAATATGCCCCAAATAGACCGTTTCTTCAAAAAAAAAACCAAGTTCTCATGCAATTCTTAGGTACTTATGGGATCTCCCCAAGAATGGGAAGATGTATTTTTTTCCTCCATGTAATTATATTTTTCTTATACAAAGAAAATGCTGTAAGGGGAACCATGTGTCCTCCCTATGAAATATATTTGCAGCACTTGCCTGGCAACATAAATGACTTTGGGAAGAGTTATATCCTCTGGGATAGTTGGAGTCACAGTAAAGTTGTCCCATAGAGAATTGAGTAGGTGACTTGGAGAAAATGAACGTTCTAACACATAGTATATTAAAAGTGACCATTAACTGTGTAATAAGAACCAAAGACATTTTTAGCAAAACATATATGACAATTAGACTCTGAAATCCTCAGGTAGTTTAGTTTCCTGTGTATTTCCAGCTCACACAGGAAGCATATTGAGATATATTGTCTATTGAGATGCAGCACAACCCCTCAATTTAGAACAATTTATCATTGTCTCATGTTTCTTTAGGTTGACTCGATCAGTTAGGTGGTGCCCATTTCGTTGCTCTCAGCTGTCCTGTTATGTTGGAATTATCATAATGTGAGACATTCAAGGTGGCTTGAGAGATGGTTACCTCATCTCAGCTTTAATACTTTAAGGAGAATTTATCTCAGATTCATTCAATATTTAAATATTTTAAAATGTACACTCAGCAATATTATCAAATGATTGATATTCAGGACAGTCCTATTAAGTATGCAGATAAAGGATGAAAAAGTAGAGATTCAAAGATAATAATGTCTGCCTAAATGATGACTATGAATGATGAAAAAGTCCCAGGAATTGCCCTATTCCTGGTCCACTCTTTTGTTTTTTTATTACCACATATCACTTCGCTAATGATAAGGGACAATAGTCCATTACAGAAAACTTTGGTTAAAGCATTTTCCTTTTTTGTACCAAAACTTGTCTGCCAATAATGTGGGACAGTTGATCATTACTCAGCTCTCTACATTCTATATTAAGATTATATTATGCACCTCCTATCTGGGAGCTCTTCAAATATTTGAAAACTTGGTTATCTTCTAATATATCACCCTCTCTCAGATCTCAATCATCTGTAAGGGTTCTATTTTTCTTTGTTTGCTCTATAAGTGTTAGTCAATCCTTTAAATATCTATATTTATTTTGTCCAGAAACCAAACATTAGTTTTTTGGGTCACAGGCATAGTATTATTATGTTACAATCATAAATGTATTGGTTCCCCACCCCATTATCTCCCTTTAAGGTGATACAGTGGAAACCAGATGACGTAATGCATATATAAATGATTTTTTTCTTTAGTGTCATAGGAGAGGAATCCTGAAACTATGAATTGCAAGCTCATGTCGGAACTACTATATAGCTGCCACTCTCCCCGCCAGAAAAAAATTGAGATAAAACTTTGTTCCCTAATGTTTGAATTTGTACAGATGGCCCCAGGGATTTTGAAATATAAAAATCATAGCACCTATATGTAGATCTCTATCTCCAAAGGTCTCTATTGAAACACTTTCTGACATCCAGTATTTGTCCTTCTTTTTAGTTTTCTTTGCTCAGAAAGTCATATTTATGTAAAAATATTTTCTGTAAGTTCTACTTTAGTGTGTCTAAGCATTTGGTCTACAGCCTAGTGTCATTTCATGCCACAAAATCTGCCTATTGCTTTTCATAGATGCTGTTGAATCCTCAGTCACTTCAGCACAAAACTGTTCCTTTAGTTTCAGATTTCAAATCTAAATTTACATTTGAATTCTCCATGAAGACGTCTTTCATGCACTTGAAATCCAGTATGTTCCAAATAAACCATCACTTCCCTTCTCAAACCACTCTTCCTCAGTTTTAGATACTTTTATATATAATCATAGAATCAAGGAACTAAATAACCTCTCTTCTCCACTTATGGAGAAGTTTTTATGTCCTTTCTTCCTTTTGACATATATCTACTGAGCACATGCTGTGTTCCAGGCACTGCGAATCTAACAATGAACAAAGCAATCACATTCCCTGCTCACAAGGACCTTATATTCCTCTAGAGAGAAACAGACAATGACAAAAAAGCAAGTAATAGCAAAATGTTACAGATGGAAATTAATGTTATGAAGACAAATAAAAATAGCCAGGTCTTTCTATGAACTATATAACCAGACAGGTTCAGAATAGAAAATATTCAGCTTTGACCTCTGACATGAGCTTTGACTTCTGAAACAAAATAACTGAGTCATATGGGCTAAAAAAAGAAAGTCCATTTCCATCTAACTGACAGCACTGATCCTGAATATTAATTCATTAATATCATCTGCATTCTGGCTTAATTATGTGCTGTTCATATGCAATCCTAGAAGGATCCATTTGATGGGGAAGTAATCCAATCAGGAGGGAATATACATAACTCTTTAGGGATAGGAAAGAGGGAATGGAGGAGATAGTTGTCACAATGTATTTCTAGAGGAAGATATAAGTTGATGAGGGAAGTTGCTTCCAGAGGATCATTGTGTGAACCAAAATGCTGGAAGACTGAGAAGTCCTCAATAATGTGTCTACCCTGTTTTCTTTCAATACAATCAACAATCTCTCTGAAATAGAATGGAAAAAAAATAAGATTGCTAGGGAAAAAATAGGAGAATAATAATCAGAAAATACTTGTAAAGGACGAAGTTAGAGTTTAAGAAGAGGATGTAGAGTTTTGTTTTTCCTAAAATTTCTCTTCACTTTATCTTGACAGGTCTTTGTAAGCTGTAGCACTACAGTCATTTTCCATTTCTCTACCATTGCTTTTTGCAAGCTAAATCCTAGACAAATCCTTCTGGAGGATATGGCAGAACTGGATATTATCTGTGATATTCAGATAAATACTACCTATAAAAAGTTAAATGAAATAATGGCCACAATTAAGTCTCATCAGGATTTTTGAAAGAAAAATTAGTGCCTCAAGTGGACAGTCCCATACTTGCTATATGGCTTAATCAAAACTGAACTACTTTTTTCTTTTCCTTTTGAAAGGATTTCCTTTCACATCTTTCATGCTTAGATCTATTTTTTGGATTGAGCTTTCTTTGTCCTAGAGCCTGAACATCAATAGTTTCTGACATAACCCTTTAAAACACTGATATATTTTTGAATCTAATCCCCAGTGTTGCCTTGTGAATTCTGCACATATGAGAACTGCATTTAAGATAAGGGGAAATTTGGGTCAGAAAGTGTCCCCATCCATGGCCCAAATAACTAATTTCCATAAATATCACTAATCCATACACTTAATTGGCATTAAACAGAAGGAAAATAAAGTTGATAGTTAAAGAAAATTAGATATGTTGGCAATATGTGTTCAAGACATTATTTTCTTTAAAAAAGTAGGGATTTCTGGTCTGAGAAATTGGTAGATGAGAATTTCCCCAAAAATGTGCTCAGTCATGTAAAGCTGTCTCTTAAAGAAGTGGAATGCAGGGAGAAACCAGCATGCTGATACAACATTGCAAAAGCAATTTCTTTCAGAGGATCAAAATATTTCTGTGAAGTTGCTACAAGTTCCCCTGCTTAGTATGAAATGCTGTACATACACACACATACACACACACTCACACATATGCATGTACCAATATATGTACATATACAGACATATATACAGAGAGAGAGAGAGAGAGAGAGAGAGAGAGAGAGAGAGAGAGAGGAAACAGGGGATTTCAAAATAAACAAGCATGTTAAATAAGTATTGGCAGAAAAGGGAAAATTTCCAGAGCAAAAATCATAAGATATATCAATATTTTCCCTTTTATAGTCCACTAGATTTAATTTCTCAAAGACTTACAGTGTCTCCTCTCATCTGGAGAATTCAGCTTTCTCAATTAGAAGCAGTTTGACTATAGTAACCTTGTTAGGGTCTGGACTCAAGCATCTCTGGTATTTATCCACAGTGGAGACCAAGTGGGAAATTTACACTTCTATCCCCTTTCCTCCCCACACACACTAATGAGATTTTCCTCAACCTCCCTACCTCCCTGCTGGGGTGGAGTCAGAAGAAATCCAGCGGGAATGAGGCTACCTCCACTGCATTCTGAATAGACAACATTTTAGATGTTAGAACTCCCACCCTTGCCAAACAACAATAAAAAGATTCCTATCCAACCATTGGCAAAGACTGAGTAAGGACCATGGATTTTTATAGACAACTAACAATAATGAGGCAGGCAGAACCTTCCCTTCCGCTGCTGAAGTGGTATCAGAGCAATACAGCTAAAACAGAAGGGCTTAGCTGAACAAGATCTAGATTCATAATATTATACAAGTGGCTCCAAGTTTCTATAAAAATTTTCATCTTACCAAGAATCAGAAGAATTTCAAACAAAATGAAGAGAGATAATCCATGGGTGCCAATACCAAGATGATGGGGAAGTTAGAATTAACCTGACAAAGATTTTGAAGCAGCCATCAGAAAGTGCTTCAGTGAGTAATTACATACACTTAAATCACATGAAATGAGAGAAAACCCCATCAAAGAAAAAGAAACTTTCAGCAAATAAAGATATAAAGGAGAACCGATAGAAAATTTAGATTAGAACTGAAAAATATGAAAACAAAAATTAAAACCTAATAAATGAGTCTAACAGCAAAACAGAGGAGAAAGAGAAAAGAATCAGTGAACTTAAAGATTAAACATAAGAAATTATTCATCTAAACATAAAGACAAAATAGATTAGAAGAAAAGTTCAGTCTCCAAGATATATGAATCCTTAATACCATGTTTTCACTGAAAAACACAGGTGATGTGAAGGAAAATGGAAAGAATTGCAATGAGAAACAGATGAATCCATGACCATAACTGGAGACTTCAATACTCCTCTATCATAAATGGACAGATCCAGCAGGCAGAAAATAAGGACATGGTTGAACTCAACACCACCATCATTCAACTGGATATAGCTGACATTGATGAACTAGTTCATCCAACAATAGAATACATATTCTTCTCAATTTCACATGGAACATTCACCAATATAGATAACGTTTCAATTTCAAATTTCATAGGAGAGTTTGATTGCTGGCTGTCTACTGGTCTGTCTTGTTACCTGTAACTGGGTGAGGCAGAACCACATTAAAAAGAAAAAGGAAAATTAGGCTCTGAGAATTGAAGCACTATCTAAACCATCCCCACAGAAAATACACAGCTTTAGTGAAGACACTGAATGGCAAAGGACTGTGTAACAATAAGAGAATTAAAATACTTCACAGTGGTGCCATGGTTTACAGCAGCAGTTCCCAAATTCCTTAGCAAGCTACAATCACCTGAGGACATTTTAAATTTCCCAATACCTAGATTGTAACTCAAGATTAATTAAGTCATAATATCTGGTGATAGGACACAGGTATCGATAGTTTTAGAAGTTTCACAGCTTATTTAAATATGCACACAATTTGAAAACCACCAGTATATAGAATGATTCTTAAATTTTGATGTATATTAGAATCACTTGGGGTACTTTAAAAATCCCAATGTCCAGCCAATCTCTCATACCAATTAAATCAAAATGCCTGGGGTGGAACCTAATATCAGTAATATTTCAAGCTACCCAAGTGATCCCAATATTCAGCAAAGTTTGAGAATAGTAGTTTAGAGTATAAGCAAATGGAAAAGACCAAAAGTGGAAAAAAATGTTTTCTGAGAAAGGCAGGGCAAGGCAAGAAATATTTTGTCCATAGTAAAAAAAAAAAAAAAAAAAGTGCAGTCACTGAAGAATTATATAGAAAGTAGTGTAGACAATAGCAATGGATAAGAATTTGCCTTTTTGAGAGAGATTACATTTAGGTCATTAATGATGTGGCAAAGTCTAAACATGGAATTTCATAACCTATAAGAGAATTACTTCTAGTGCTTATTTAAAAAAAATAGAATCCAACTTTCAAAGAATCTGATTTATTCATTCTGAGGTTATGACTAAGGATATGTATTTTTTCATACTCACTACAGGTGAACTTTATGCATGAACAAGCTTGAAAAACCATTGGACTGGAAAAAGGTCAGGCTGACAATAAAGAGACCATATGAAACTATTTTGATCATTCAAGAGAGAAAGAATGGAAGCACATACTAAGCCTGTCAAAATAGGGAAGAGAGTATAACTTGGAGAATACTAAGGAGGTAGAATTTGGGGGGACATCTGATTAGCTCTGAAGGAAAAAAGAATGAGTAAGATGTCAATTTCAGATGTCAGATGTCAAATCAGTGTGAGTCCATCATTTGGATGTTGAATGGATGGTAGTGCTATTTCCCGAAATGGCAGATACAAGAAGATCTGGGTGGGGGCTATAGGAAAAATTGTGGTAGAACGAACGCAGTATTTAGCACAGTGCTTGATATATAGCAGAATATCAATATTTACTAAATGACTATTCTGTCTGAGCTACACTGATTTTGAACCTATAGTTATATGTAGATATAACATGTCCTTATCAAGGAGTCCTGAAAATTTTTAGTAATAAAGCTTGAAATAAGCTTGTAGAAATAAAACTTGTACCATTAAAATCTTGATATATGATACAATCTAAGTAGAACAAATGTAAAAGACAATATGTTTGGACCAAGAAGGTAGAAGATAAAGAGTCTATCTGTGTTACTATACCTAACGTGGGAAAATTCTGGAGTTAACTGCATATTCTCACCAGTTCTCAATGCTTCCTGGTAACACAATTGAAAGCTTAATTTCCCTAGTACAACACGACCAACATTACAATCCTGGGAGATGCCTCACTGGTCCATCTCCATAGTCTTCTGGGGACTTTCTCAACATCGAGTTTGAGCAAGGGTTCTTTCTTCTCACTTGAATTTTGAAGCTAGTAACTCTTAGCACAATCCTACTTCAGGCAACCACACATGAAAATTGAGTCATTTTATTTTTCAACTATGGAAGCAAATAGAGTCTCATTACACAAACTTTGAGGGAACAGTCTATATGGTTATCATCAGTTTTCCTAAGAATGATTAGTATCCCATTTTTCATCAGTAGCGCCCTTTCTACTTCCTATCTGAGGGAAGAAAATATGTATAGCTCCCTATATATGCATAAGGTAATTGACTTTCCCAAGTGGTCAAGGTAGTATTTCTGTTAACTCTCTGGCCAGAATGGGAATATAGCAAGAAATATTTGTTGAATTATTAGTATTATATCCTATTCAGTTGTGTTTGAAACAGAGCATTTAATGGTTGTGCCTATGAGATCATTTTTCATTGAATAATTATTTCCTTTCCTACCTCCTTCCACAGTTGACCATGAAAACTGAGAATAGACTGGGTTCCAATAAGACATTTAACAAAATAAACAAAGCTTGAGGTTCAGGAAGTAGACTCAAAGTTTATGGAAAGACCATAGGTTATGCTTCATCTTGCTGATTTAGAGTGAAATTAACGGTGTGTAAAGAAACAGAGTTGATTCCTCACCTGAGAATGACAAAGTAGGAGAATGATGCAGAAATATCTATGAAGTGCACAGTTATTTGTTCCATCTGTTAGCATTTAACACTATTCCTTGAAGAGGTATAGCAATCCAAGTTTCATTTGCAGAAATGAATGTATAATCCCACCACTGGCATTAGAACAGAATATCATTAGTGGTGATCTAAATATGACCTGGATTGAAGGTTTGCTTTGAATACTAAATAGTCTCAGTTATGAGACTATTTGGATGCCAAAATAACCACTGGAAAAATGAAGAGAAATTGTAGGATTGTGTAGTCTCCAAGATTTTGCTGTAAACCCCCATAAACCAATTGTGTCCTTTTCTGATAACATAATCCTTAGTGGTAAACGTCCGAGCCTCAGATGATTACTGGGTGCACTATCAGGTAGCATGGTATAGTGGAAGACATCGCCAACATACAAACTTAATAACACATACAAACGTTTACTGTCAAGCAAGCCCAAAAGCTATCCTGTGATAGCCTCATTGTGCACCTTGTAGACAATGACAAGCACCTTTTGTGATTTTCATTCCAAGGCAAATGTGACAACATTTTGACAGCTCATCTAGTTTTCCTTAGAGCCAGACCAGATGCCATTTTCTATTAAGTTTAAGGACACAAAATTGAATGAGTTCTAGATTCATAGCGGGGTATCACCCAAAAGTTACTGGGCTCTCCATATTTTTTTCCAATTCCTGCAAAGGCAAAGGTGCCTGAACAATATATCTAACCACATACTTGATCATTACTCATTTCACCAATGTAGAAAGTATTTCTAACTTCCCTCATGCTAATTAACAAAATGCCTACTGCAGTGATTCTCGAATTAAATGTTTACAGATTCCACTGGGAGCCTTGTTAAAATGCAGACTTTGATTCATTATGTCTGAGATTCCAACATGCTTGTAGGTGAGGCTTATGCTTATAGTCTCTAGACCTCATTTTGAATAGAGAGAGTCTAATGTAGGGTTAGGTGGTGATATTGAAGTACCTGTTAGCACATCCACTGAAGTGTGGACTCCTGACTAGGATCTTAAAAATGCTGATGAACCACCTTTGGAATATGGACTTGAATAAGATATATAAAGTGTTGAATAATTATTTTGATATAAAGTTAATTTTCTGGGGCCTCCCTGGTGGCGCAGCAGTTAAGTGCTGTGCCTTGGAGCTGTCGGGAGCAGCTGCGCAAGTTTGATGCCCGGCCGAGGAAATTCCCACATGGCCCAGCAGACCACTCCTGCCTCGCCCGCTGCTCTCCTCAGCAGTGTATTTCCATTTATCTGCCTGTTCTGCTCCCCGCTCTGTCTCTGGTGAACCCTCTCACTGCCCCACACCTCTGGCCTGTACCCCAGCTTGTATTCATAAATAAATAAATCTTTAAAAATATATATAAAGTTAATTTTCTCACAAATATCTGTATCATGCAATTTATACTAATGCACTTTAAAGTACACACAGCATAAGAGTCTACTCAAATAGAATGGGTATAAACAAAATGCCCATGTGTAAAAAGAAAGAGAACAGAGGAGTGCCAGTATTCACTGTAAAATTTTATGTTAGCTATGACCAACTGGCTCAACTTTCTCATAAAAACCTGAGAATTTTAAAAATAGAGCAGTTATTACTCATCTGTCCTCTAGCCCTATTCCCTCAGATAAGACATATAAAGCATTAGACTATATATTTTTCTCCAAAGGGGAAAGACATGGATATTGGGTGACATTTTACAATGAACTTTATTTATTAATGGACTTGCACCTAAAGGAAATGTTCCTACTTTCTGCTCTTGGAAGCATATATGAATTAAAAGTGTTACATGTCCATCAATCTTAAGTTAGAAAAGGTTCCCTTGCTATCTGTATACATTTTTTATACCACTTCTCTCTAATTACATTAGATGAGTCTTCTCCCAATCAACTACAATTGTATCTACAATACGATTTCTTAAAATATTATTGCCTTTGGTTTGTTAGTAGGAAAATATATTAAGAAATATTTCCTGCTACTAGGTAGCAAGGCTTTGACTCTGATTACAAATAATCTAGAAGCTTTGAACTTGGAATTTTTTATAATTTCATTCCCATCTCTGATTTATGTTGTTATTGAGACAACTAGTTGGATTAAATTCTAAATTAAACATGTTTTAATTATTTCCTATTTGCTAAACACGTATACTAAAAACCGGGATATAAAGATTAATAATATCGGGACAATGAACCCCTAGGAACTCATAATCTGGAAATAGAGACAGATGTGAATAAATGAAAATTGATTATTGTAACAGATCTAAATACATTTTGTTATTATGAGGTAGTACTAAGTGATGTATAAGGAAGAGTACAGGGTAGGGAATAGCCAATTGTCTGCAGAAATCAGGAGAAACTTCAAAAACGGTTCAATTTGCAGAGCTTTGAAGGAAGAGCAAGAGAAAATCATAGTTGAAAAGAGAGAGAACATACTTGACAGAAAGAAAATCCAGGGAGAGGAAAAGCACAAAATTATAAACGTTACAGTGTATTGTGAAATTCTGAAGATTTGGTTCATGGTAGGAATTGAAACTGGGAAGTCAAACTCTGCTACTATACAAAGAACTAGAGTCAAGTTAAGACACCAGGATTTCAAAAGGTAACCTTTGTCTAAAGAAAGTTTTAAAGACAGAGTGTGATAGTGGAAAACGTTATTTTGAAAGATAACTCTGTGGTAATATGGAACTCAAATAAACCAGACAAAGAGAACAAATATGGGTTAATGGGATGGCTTGAGCATAACAAAATAAGGTTAAATCAATCACTTTCAATGGACACAGATTCTAGATACCAGGAGAGAGTCTTGACAGATATTTGAATAATTGGATATATATAGAGAAAAAGCCACCCCTTTCATTTATATAATGTAAGTTACAGTTCTGATTGTTCGATTATATCCAAATAGTTGCCTTAAAGTCTACTACTTCCAATCTCATCCTTCTTTCAGTTTTTCTTTCTGAAAAAAACTGGGTTTTCTAGAAGGTATTGGGTTGGCAAGAATATAAACTTGACAGATGAATCACACTACCTCGATTGACCACTCTCACCTGCTTTCCATGTCTGTCATATATGATATCAACTTGAGTATATGCCCCTATATCCTGAGAGAAGAGTTTTAAAGAAGAATGTGGTTATTGTCATTCTTCTTGTGCTATAGTGTTACATTGTTACAAAATTCCAGAGGGTCTCATAATATTGTAGGCCTTGCAATTGTGATCCAGTGGACCCTACAGGCAGAAGTTACCATGTAGCTGAAGACCCTGCAGGGTGTTATGGGGTGATGCTGAGAAAAACAGGCAGTCAGGACTGTTACAACTGCTTGAGTTCAGTTTTCCTATTCTGCCATCTATGGCATGTGCTTTCTTCCTAATTGCAAGGTGACTCCTGCACAGATTAATGTCCATATTCAGGGCAGGAATAAAGCAGAAGGGAAATGATAAAAAGCCCTCTTCTAACATCTTTGACTTTGGGGAGGGAAAAAAAACAACAACCATGACTAAAACTGAGTTTCTACAGCCGCAAAGGAATCTGGGAAAATTAGTCCTGAGTTGCCCAGAGAAAATCATGATTTTGCTAGTAAAGAACAAGTGAGTAAGGACATTAGATAGGCAACAGTGTCTATTATACTCAGTAACCGGAATTCAGACACTGTCTCAAGTGAAAGAGCATGAGAAGGACCTGAAGAATATACACCCCAAATACAATACAGAATGCCCTTCCCTGAACTGTCATCTATCATCTGTATGTTTTGCATATTTATTTTATCATCTATCCCATTTGAATATAGATTTGAGGACACAGGAATTGTGTCTCTCTGGTTATCTACCACATTTCCCAGGGCTCAGAACTGTGACTGGTATGAAGTAGGTAATAAATATTTGTTATGTCAGTCAATGAATTACTATCCCAGACAAGGAATCAGTGGATCTGAGCTCGCCCTTGCAACATGGCAGAAAAGGTAGTATGAGGGAGGAGCTAAATATTTGCTTCCTTTTAAAATTCTTAGAAATTTAAAATGAAACTTGCAAAATAAATACTGATGGGTGAATTAGTTGGATGAGCTCACAGCTATCACTAAAGACTTTTGTAGTAAAATAATAATAACACTCACAAAAAAAATCAGAACTTAGACTAAAAATAATATAACTTTTCCTGTGATCCACATTACTTAAAGAGATTCCTTAAGAGCGAAGGGCTACAGAAATAAAAAAAAAGCGGGGGGGGGGGTAGAAATTGCTGTCACACAGAACAATTGGATGATCCTAATTTTCCAGACATGCCATTAGGAAAAGCAGATGCCCTCCAGTCAGAAAGACATCATGATTTGGAGATTTCTACAGTTCTCCACCCTGCCCAAATCATTACTTTTATGGAAGGAGAACATTTGTTCATTTGTTCTGATTTTCTACTTGTATGACAAGGAGACTCCAGAAATCAATATCCATTATGAATCTTACTTTTAAAAATTAAGATAACACTTTCCAACTGGCAGAAGTAATCTGTGGGTTGGTAAGTTCAGGTAAGGGGAACCCCCTAGAGGGGAAATTATCAGGAACACAGGATGAGAATTCCTTGAATAGAAAGATATATACTATATAATATATATTTTTATTGTTATTTATATAGTATATATCTTTCTATTCAAGGAATTCTCATCCTGTGTTCCTGATAATTTCCCCTTTAGGGGGTTCCCCTTACCTGAACCCCAAAGTAAACTCTTTTGTAAAAACATGTAATTTCCCGATTTCATAGTGTGTATTTTCTTGCAGCAAAAGTGGGGAGTCCTCTTTTAATCATAAACCACTGGACCCCAGGAAGAATGAATCAAAATTTATTAAATAAAGAACAACTTAATTTCTGTAAAAAAAAAAAAAAAAAGAAAGATATATACTAGCAACTTTGACACTTAGCTTCATAGCATAGAAAGTCCAGGCTAGGAATTGTTGTAGGAGAAGTAAACAACCAATTTGCCAAGCCACTTACAGGTAAGTACGAGACCTGGCATTCTAATGATCTACCAGGTACACATGCTGGAAATCAAAATCTTCAGCAATACAAATAAATGATCCATTAATTACCTTTTGTTATTGCCCTGGTTTTGAATTGAGAATTGCCTTGAATAAATTAACCAACTGCCAAGATGGGTTACAGGGTGAAAAAAAAAATTAAAATACCTACCTTCCTATTATTGATTAGTCTACTGAAAGTATTATACAGATACTCTGGGATTTCAACCCAAGCTGATATTTAAGGGATTAAAATGCACTTAACATTTTCTCAACAGATAAACAAGACATATCTTTTCAGCTTGTAGGTTCTCAGAAGTTGAAAAGAAGTAAAATTCTATACATAAAAAAGATAAATATGTCATTATTGTAGATATGAAAATGTGCATATATGATAAAAATATAGTTTATCTAAATTTGGAGATGGTATTTGCAGTCTAAAAATCTTAAATTGAGGCAAAGACATGTTTAAATCCATGAGATACCATTTCCTCATCAGGTGACCTCAGCACTGCCTATTTCTAAACTCTAGTTTCCTGTTCTATGAATGAAGGTATGAATATCTTTTACCTAGTGTTAAGTGATTTAGTGGGGAGACCAAACAAATGTGCTTAGCATACAGCCCGATAAACAACTGTTTCTTAATAATTGCTTGCCAAATATGAAACCAAGTAAGTATAAAAGCTGGAGGAAGAGAGTAAAACAAATTCTTTTTGGTCAGCTTTTCTGTTTTGTAATAGGAAACCTCCTATGTAGGAGATTTGATGGGCCATGAAAAACCTCCCTCGTGGAATTTCCCTCTCCTGATCCTTTTATAGCTTAGAAGTCCCTCTATCACCCTTTTGCTTGAGTTCAGACAACTTAATCATATTGTAAAATTCATATTTGGGGTATCTGTCATAGGCAGACTACTGGTTCCCCAAAATATCTATGCTCTAATCCCCATAACCTTAAAATATGTTACCTTACATGGCAAAAGAGATTGTGCTGATAAAATCAAATTAGGGATCTTAAAATGGGGATATTAACCCAATTTACCTGGTTGGAACCAATCTAATAATCATACAGTCCAAAACTGGAAATTTTTCCAGCTTAGGTCAGAGACATGAGATGGAGGAGGAGAAAATACAAAGCATTTAATGAGTTCAACTTACCATTGCTAGCTTTAAAGATGGAAAAAGGGGACCAAATGCAGGCAGCCTCTTCAAGTTGGGAAAGGCCCTCAGGTACAACCTGTAAGAAAACAAGGATCTCAGTCCATTAACCACAAGGGATTGAATTCTGCTAACAACAGGTATGAAGAGAAATCAGATTGTTCCCCAGCCTTGGTCTTAGCCAGAGATCCACATCATACTTCTGACCTATGGAATTGTAAGATAATAAATTTATAGTTTAAGGGGTATGTCATAAGTATTTTGGCCATGCCCACTAAAAGTCTGGTACTTCTCTTCAGTTTTTGGTGATGATCTCTACGCACCTAGAATGTCCAGCATGTTTTTGTTTCCCTAGGGTGCTTTGGCCACAGAACAATAGAACAATGTAATTTGGAACCCTCGGTATCATTCCGACCTCCAAGGGATTGGACACTAAAAACATGACCCACCTGGGGTGTCTGTAATTGAACCTCAGTAAAAGTTCTGGACACCAAAGACTTAAGTGAGCTTCCATAGGTCACACCTAGTGATTGAGAGAAGGTCATTCTCCATGACAGACTAGGGTGGAAGATCAGAAGTTCTGCATGGAGGCTCTTCCAAATCTCCTCTGGCTCTTCCTTCGGTTAATTTTAATCTGTAGCCTCTCCCTATAATAAATAATTCAGTTAACACTTTCACTTAGTTTTGTGAGTCAGCCTAAAGAATTATTAAACCTGCATGGCAGTGGGAACACCAAATTTCCCCAGTAACAGATAGTAAACAGAGGGAAAAGCTAGGAATTTCTGAACCTGTTAGGGCAGTCGTACCTGAAACCGTCTTCCGGGGTTTGCTACTGCAGCCTTCGCAGTTCGGCTAGCATACTCAAGTTGCTTGGTTTTGTAGTGACTATTACAGCAGCAACAGAAAATGAATACAAAAACCAACACTACAAAGCTTAAACACAAGTACCGGCATCCTCGTGTTTCCAAAGTTCACGTGCCACTTTGCATTTAAGAAAGAACTACATCCATACTTGTTTTCGTAAAGTGGAAGAAACTGAAAATGAGTATTCACTGTGAGAACAAAAGACTGAGAGCAACTAGCCTGTAGCGGCTGTTTCCCAGCTGCGCAGCACCACGAGCTAGCCCCAGGCCTCCCCGGGAGCCACGCTCTGCACCTGGGCCTCAAGCCCAGAGCGCTCTGAGCTACGCACCGGTGGTTCCTCTGCATTTGTGAGTCCATGAGCAAGATGTGTTTTAAGCTATCAGAAAAATCTGTGATGTGTCCTAAAGGAGTTCTTCTTATCATAAAATTGGACCTAACCGAACCTCAAGGTGACAGAGAAGGATGGCAGGAAGTGAGGACGTCCATGAATGGAAAGCAAAGCCCATGCATGCAAGTTTCGCCACAATGAACAGTACTCAAATGATTGCAGAAAAGTGTGACTTTAATTGTGAAAGCACACAGGTCTGCGGCCGACTTGCTGGCTGCTTGAAGTGCCTCCCAATATTGTGTGGTAGAAAATGCACGCGGTCACGCAGTCGGGCACCCTCCAAGGCAGTCTCAGTAGATGCCAGACCTCGATCTGCATTCAACATAGAGACAGAGACACAGAAGCATGTGTGGTTGGCACTTGCCTACCTGTCCTACTGGATTCAAGCAAGGGGATGCTGCTAGAAGACCCTCTTCACTCCAACACCCCAGTCTCCAGTACCTCCCACCACCCCACCAGCCCACAACTCAGCCTGCAGTTGTCAGCACCACTTCTCGGCCTTCCAGTGTGCTCGCCGCCTTCCGGGTTCCGGTGAGTTAAATGACACTGTACACTTATTATTTCTACTTTTTCACAAACTGTGTATTGATCATACTTTTCCTGCTTTTACAATATATTAGTGTTATTTTAGGCTTTATGTGCTAATTTGGTATGATTTAGAAGCCTATTTACTTATAACGTGATGGTAATTACTTTTTATACCATTTCAGTTTATAAAAGTTTCACAGGAACACCATATTTTCAGAATCTGGGGGAAACCTGCCTCTCACTGAGAGTACTTCATTTTAAAGAGGTTGAACTTGGGATATTAAGCATCAATGGGGGAAATGGGACTTGAGAAGAACAGAGTTAAGTTGAAAGAGCAAAGTGCCAGGCACAGTGTAGAGCATCATGGAGGAGTCCACACTTTTTTGTTGGGGGAGAGCGGAGAGGAACACAGTGGGCAGGGACAGGACAGTGGGAGGGGACAGTGTAGCAAGAAATCATTCTAAGAGTCGTCAGACAACAGAAAGACCTAAGGGGCACTGCCTAATAGTGATACCGGGAAAATGGGGCCTTTTAAACTCAGGCAAAAGGCAGTGAGTGCCCCAGTTGCTTACCGGTCACTATATTGTTTCTGCACTTGTGTGCACATTTACAAGACTACTCCGGTTTAGGGAACAACAACAACTTTGGGATTTATTTAACAAACAGGGAAAAGCAAAGAATTACTGAGGTCAACATATGGCCGTCTACCTTACTTAAAGCAATGTCCAGTCCTTTAAGTCCTAGAAAAGTAACAAAGGTGGTGTCTTCCCACCACTGCTGAGGTGGAGCTCCTCTTCCAAACAATAGGCCACGTTTCCAAAATGGCATCTTCCTTCTTCTGCAGATGCACAACAGCCAGAGTGTAGGCCAGGTTCCAACTCACGAGGACGACACAGGACACAACTGGAAATGCTCCCGAAACTGCCGTGATGCTCCAGCACAGCATCAGGCCAGCAAAACTGCAAACAGCAGCTATAGAGGCCAGATGGCCCATCAGACTGCACGCATGCATTTTGGAAGGCACCCGCTTCGGGCCTCTGCCTTCTTCCTTGGCTGCAGTAAAAACAAAACTGGGAGCAGTTTCCTTCGCTCGGCTACTCGCAAAGTCTCCAAAGTTGCTGGTCCCAAAATCACTAAAAATTCCAAAAACGCTCAATCCGAAACTCTATATTCTGGCGGCTCAAAAACTTCTGGCATCTGATTTCCAAACTCCCAATCTTGGCGGTTACATTTTCTGCCGCTGATTCCTCTATCCCTACATCATGATGATTCACTTCCCCTTCTCCTTCAGACCCTTTTATTTCTCATCAGACTCTCCACCCCAAACTGCAAACTTAGCATTTTCCCTGGGGCTATTCATTCTCATCAGCAAACCCCCTCCAGGGGGCACAACCTTTACTGGGCTTTGGACTCAGTCCTGTTAGAATAGTACCGTCCACCTGGAAGCTTATGCAAACAAGCCTAGATTTCTTTTCCAGGTCCTGCTTTTCAGCTAGAGGCTAAGCAATGTCTGCTGGGTATAATTACTGGTGAATAAGCCTCAATCCCAAAACAGAAAAAGTAACTAGCACAACCTCTTTGTGTGGGTTTTATTTTTAATTTGGTGGTGGATGAGAAGTTTGCATTTTATGTATGGTCTCCCCTATCACCCTCAGCTCAATTTATTATGCAGCCATCATAGACCCCAGGATGCTTATCTTTGGGAACTATGGCAGCCTTGGATAAATTTCAAAACAAATCATGCAAAATGGCTTCTCTGAGCTGCTGTGGATTAGACCCTCTAAAGAGTTACGTTTCTAATTGATCCGTATGAAAATATTTCAGGCAACCACTCATGAAAATGCTTCTTCCAAATTCCCCATTGGCTGAGTTGAATACTCATACAATGTGCAAAGAGAAAATAAAGTAAACCTCAGATATATTGAGAGCAAAAGTTGCTTTTAGTAAACTTAGGAGAAAAGAGTTCTAGGTTCACTAAGAAGTGGTCCACTGCTAAGTAGTGCTAGGACTCCAGATACACAACCTTACTTCACGTGCCCCCACTGCCATCTCTTATCCATGCCACATCCCAATGATTTCACCGCTCAGAGAAACTTGACTCCAGCCCTTCAGTGGAGAGCTGCCATATCACTGCCAAGTTTATTTAGGCCCTTACCACTAAAGTGATTGGCATCTAATCAGAAAAGCAGAATGAATGCAATTCTGGCCATTACCTGAATCTTGCAAACCAAATGTAAAGGTAACAATTTTATCGAATCACACTTTAACACCTTCTTAAAAAGAAAAGAGAGATCTCTTAGGATTGTAGAGAGCAAATTAAATAAGACTTTGACTTTCTTCTGGATAAAAGGAGTGACAAATAGAAGACTCAGCATCTCAAGTAAATGGTATGTGATAAAATGACTTGAAAAAGCAACATGTGGGTATTTTAATTTGGAATTACAAATATGGCAGTAGGTAGAATATCAAGATCATTCAACCTCAGATTCAGTTAGACTTGCTTGGGGAACAAATCTGTAACTTTGGAATTGTCATCCATAATCACACAGCTGTGCCAGAAAGGTAGCTGCCCTGAGATTGTTGGCAAGGAAGGAAAGACAGTTTTAAGTTTTCCAGTCTTTCTCTCACTCTACTGAGACCAAGGGACGGGAAATACTATAATGAGGCAGTTCATCTTTTTAAGTCAAATAGGCAGCACTACTGAAATAGTGTTAAATCTCAGTCGGTGGGGAACCTTATGCTGTTCTTTCCTCTGAAGGGAAGTGATAAAGTTGTTTGCAAAAACTAAGCCTAACATGTGGTCTGTTAGTTTCCTAAGAGCACAAGTTAAGAAAGAGAAGCCCTATTCCTTTTTAAAGGACTATTGCCATTTCCGTTAGAGGTTTCTTACAGAAAACAACATCAAATTCCCAAAATACCCCTAGAGATATTCAAGGTTTGTATCCCTCCATATCCTTGTCTGTTTTAACTCCATCATCCTCCATCCCATCCTGAGTTGGGATGACTTTGTAAGAGTTACATTTTCATCATTCCACTTCCTATACTTAAAACTAACAATGCTACTCAATCGAACCCATCTCCTCTCAAGCTGTTCTCAAAGCAATACTTTATCTTCCCCTCCCTTCTGGGATTCCCCAATTAAAATAAAGATCTACATGAGCAATAACTCAATACACCATCCGAGGTAAAAACTATGAATATCTAGGCTACTTTGGGGGTTCCCCTGATGCTTTTAGAGAACAGTAGTTATGAGAATTGATGCAATTTCTAAATGGAGTTTCACGAACTTTGCACAAGTGGTGTAGGCACCTGTCAGTATCAATTTCACATAACAAGTAGAATATGACCAGATGCCATTTGATTGGTGTCATATACAATTGTATGCTCCCTCTAGGGATCACAGAAGGCAGAGTAGTAGAGTAGTAGAGTAGTAGAGAGTCTTGCATTTCATACTTGTTGGGTTAAGTGTACTAAGAAACCCAATGAGAAAAAAACTACTTACTTATGGGGGAGGGCTGGAATACTCTTCACTCACTGTCTCCATAACACGCTTCTCCTTACCTCCCACACCTAACTCACCAGAGCTTTTGTCCATGCCTTTAAAATCGTTCTTAAGTTCTTCCCTCCCATACCACTGCCTGATAACTCTTTTAGCAAAGAGAAGGTATCAACTTCTCATTTGGTTTCTCATAACTCCAATTTATATTATATTATTTCACCCAGTCAACCCTCCTGAAGCACACTCAAAACCTCTTACATATGTTGCCTTTCAATCTGTATACAAACTCCTTAATCAGCTTATAAGGTTTTCTAAATATTGGCTCAGCTGTATTTTCTGCTCTTAATCTAGATCTTATCCAAAATTGTTTCTGCCCTTGCATAAACTGTGCCCTTGGGACTTCCCCTGTGTTATTCCTATTCCTAGAGTTTCTCCCCCTCTTTATTCCTTTCAAATGCTAAATACTATGTAGGACTTATGTCAACCGTGAAGTCTCCCTGATACTGTATCCGGGACTGCTTACTCTTTCCCCTGTGTTCTCTCAGCCAATCAGCTGCATTTTTCATCTAGACTTTGCTCATACTCTCATTTTTCAATGACTCACTAGATTGTTAACTAAATGTAAAACTGCTAACTGTGTAACTTAAGATCTGTCTCTGCATGCATAAGAACCTGGAATGTACAACAATTGCAATGAATATTGAATACCTCAACCTGTTGCTAGGCCTTTCCCATTTTACCACATGGGCATTTATTTACAGAAATCATACCATATGGTGTGGTGGTTAAGAGGTTAGGTTTGGAAGTCAAACAATCTGTATATGAATCTTGGCTCCACATCCCTACACCCCCCCACCACCACCACTACAATATCTGTATGATCTTGAGCAAATTACTTCATGGGGATAATAATATGGACCTCATTGGTCATCGCAAGAATTAAATCACTTGGAATTAATGATAAAAGCATTTAGAACAGTGTGTGACATATAGTAAACATACGCTAAAGGTGAACAAGTTGATCTAGCTAACCTGTGTCTCCAGCCTATGACCATGGAAGAATAAGAGACAGAATGATTGTATTGCCCAAAGATTTTGTTCAGAATGAACCAGGAAAGAAAGGTCTGTAGCAGAAAGGGACTGGCAGATTCTGCAACCCAGGAAGACAGTGAGTCAGAATTAAGGGACTTCAGTAGACTAGTCAGTCAGGTCCAGAAGCCTAGATGGACAGAAAGCAGAGACCAGGAGACCAGAGTTTGCAAGGGTGGCACCAGAAACAGTGTGGTAAATGCCTAGTTCCAGTTAGCTCAGGTTTGCAATCTGTTCCATGTTTCTTTTGCTCCAGGAGTAGGCAGTTCTGGAGATCTAGTCAGTAACAGCCAGCAGAAACCAAAGCATTAGCCTGGGCCCCGCCCGTAAACGCAAGGGCAGAGAACCCCTCATCTCGTGCTAACGTAATGAGTGTGTGCAGCTCACACGTCCCCTGGGCTTACAGAAAGACCAGTGACCACCTCAATCTTCTCCATCATGTCATGTCTTTTTTTTTAACCTCCAAATAATAGGCCATCACTGGAGGCAAGGTAAGATCTGTGAGGAATACAATACAAAATGATAATTCTTGCTCTCTTCCTTCAGTGCCTAATGCGTTTTCTCCTCATAAAACATTCAAAGCATTTAAAATTATTACTTTGTGCCTGAGTCATAATGTTGTTGAAGCTTATAAAAATCATTTCAGTGTTAATTCCCCTGACTCAACTTTCTTAAATATTCTTCCTTAGAAGTTGTGTATAATTTAACCAGAAAAAGTTTTGTTTTTTTTTTTTAACCAACTGGAGTAATCATAAAATAAGTGAGCTGAGGAAATAAAATCACTGCTAGGTGAATTCTGGCTTTGGATTTGGGAGCAATGAGGCTGGTTCACTGACTCCTTTGTTATGAAAAGACCACATGACCTGACCTTTTGCTTCCTATTCCTCCACTATCCCCCATGGCCTTAGAGGTACTGTCTGCAGCCAAATGGAGTTTGTTTGTCTGTTTCTTTCTTTCTTTTTCTTATCACTAACACTGGTTAATCACTCCAAAAAGAGCAAAAGTCATGGTGAAAGCAGCTCAGGTATAACATAGTCAAGCAAATATGTAAGCTTACTTCAAAGTCCATTTCTCCTGAGAAGAGCTGCTTCAGGTTCTGGGCAGCTCTATGGGTTCTGGAACATTCTGGAACCTATGAGCACAGCCACCAGCCACACAGCCCAACAAAGGGGACAATGGAGTTGGAACCTGAGCTGCTACTGCAGGAGGCCCATGAGGATGTGGCACTGCTGAGAGCTGGGCCAGAGCTGCAGGGTTGCACGGGCAGAGAGGCTATGCCTGGGTAAACATCTCCTGGACTAAGGTCCATAAACTTCTCATCAACATTTTCAAAAAGGACCATGACTTGAAAAGGGTTAAGTCATTGTTCCAGAGGTCAAAGAGAAAGCACCACAAAGAATGTCCTGAAACAGCATTTTAATGATTAAAAGTAGCCGTGGGAAACTTCAGGATGAACATTTGGGTTCTTTTATAGGAAGTACACGGCACTGAGGAAACTATTAAATTTCTAGATGACTGCCAGAATTCATAGAGCATGGAACTAACACTGCAAAGGACTTAGTGTGAGAAAGAAAGATCATCATTCTTAGTGGTATGTGAAAATAAAGTAAGGAATTGTGCAGCTTTACTAAAAAAGTCTCACACATATTGGACAGATTACCACAGTGACTCTACTGGTTGAAGTGCCATGTTTACCTACTTATTAGATAACTTCATTCTTAACATAATGAAAGACTACATTTTTAACCCTGGTGGAAGAGTGGCATCCACCCACTAGAACCAATGCAAAAACTAATAGAGAACTCTGGAAGCATCATTGCATGATAGTGTAAGGTGGATGGAGACTTCAGAGTCCAACATTACTGGCTCCAGTCCTATAAACATCAAATCACTTTGAGAACATATGTGTGTCTCTGATATAGAATTCATAGCATTGCAGCTAGGCCCCAATTCTGCACATCAGTTTCAGGCTAAATGGAGTGGGGTCCATGAAACATCCCCCAAATAAGTCATTCCACATTGGTGCCTTGTGTGTGGATACCTGGCCTTGAGGGGTACCAAATAACTAAACAGAGCACTCCAGAGTGATTCTGAATCCAGCTGTAGCACGCCAATTTACTCTGTGGGTAGACAGTACCATTCAGAGTTGAAAGGGAGAAATATTTGGACAGAAGAGAGTAGAGGAGTGTGTGCAGATCACAGAGTACAAATGTCTCTCTGTAAAAGGATCAAGCAGTGTACATTAGTACAAATTGTGTCATTTTTGTAAATGAAAAAGAAATGACTAATCAGTGTCCCACAGTTATGCTGAGCAAGGAAGTTGGTGGACCTGTCCCATTTGACATTGAAATTGTGACTCTAGGAATCACCAATAATAACCAAGGCAGAAACTTCAAGCTTCAAATAACTACTAGCTCAAATAACAGAGAAGTGGTTGTTGATTGGGTACTTGATTATTTATGTGGTTCTCTTTACATTGAGTGCTCATTTTTCTATCTTGGGTGGCACGTGTTTGTGTTTCACAGTTTTGTATGACTGACTTTGGTTTGCAGGGCTTTAGCACAGCTGTTCTGAACCCAGTTTAGTTGTAATTGATAAAAATAGTTGGATTCATCTCTCAGGCAATTGGAAATGGAAAATGTTACTGGATTCATTTTGGAATATTTTAGCAATAAGACACTTGAATGTTGTGGACAAAACCCTAATACAGTTAGTCTAAATTTTGGCATAGTATTAATTAAAACATTACATCACAATAAAAACCAAATGACCATAAAATTACTTAAAGGCCTATACTCTTCCACTTTGTTTCTTTTTAAAGTTGGTTATTAGAATATAAAAAAATTACTATAACACTATTTGATTGAGTCTTCATCCTTTAATGATCCAAGGCTATGAAAAATGTAAAATAAAATAGACCTATAGATGCCAGAGTTCTGTAATACACATTACCATGTGCTCTCCACCTGAATGTGTTGAATATGCTGTCCATATTCAGGTATTTTGTAAACAGCATTGATGCTTATCTTCAAAATCTTTAAGTCCCCCAAATACTGTAATTTTTGCATTTTATAAAATGCCTAAGCAAATGTCTACAATAATCCAAGTAGTTTCGCTTGCACTTTCTTTGCAATTTGATTCAAGATAGTCTAAAGAATTTTTTTAAAAAAGATTTATTTATTTATACATACAAGCTGGGGTACAGATCAGAGGTGTGGGGCGGCGAGAGGGTTCACCAGAGACAGAGCGGGGAGCAGAACAGGCAGATCAGAAATACACTGCTGAGGGGAGCAGCGGGTGAGGCAGGAGAAGTCTGCCGCACCATGTGGGATTCTCCCCGGCCAGGCATCGAACTTGCATCGCCGCTGCCAACAGCTCCACGCTTAACCGCTGCACCACCAGGGAGGCCCCGATAGTCTAAAGAATTTCTAAAGGGTAAAGATCTTTGCACGCAATACATCTGATAAAGGACTGATAACAAAAATTTACAAGGAACTCACACAACTCAACAAAAAAAAAGCCAATAAACCAATCAAAAAATGGAAAGGATGTGGAGAAAAAGGAACTCTTCTACACTGCTGGTGGGAATGTGAACTGGTCCAACCACTATGGAAAGCTGTATGGCGATTCCTCAAACTGCTAAACATGGAGCTTCCATACGACCCAACAATCCCACTTTTGAGAATTTACCCAAAGGATACAAAAACACTAATCCAAAAGGATACATGCACCTGTATGTTCATTCCGGCACTGTTCACAATAGCAAAGGTATGGACGCAACCCAGATGTCCAAAAATAGATGATTGGATCCAGAAGATGTGGTACATATACACAATGGAATACTATTCATCATGGAAAGAAGATAAACACATGCAATTTGCAGCGACATGGATGGAATTAGAGGGGATCATACTCAGTGAAATAAGCCAGAAAGAAAGAGAAAATTATCGAATGGTTTCACTTATAACAGGACTATAGGGAAACCAAATAGGAGAGAGACAATCAGCGGGGAGGGGAGGGGGAGGCAGAGGGAGGGAAGGAAAAGCACACAAAATGGAATAGAAAAGAACACAAGGGACCATGGAGATGGATCACGGGTGAATTGGTGGTGGGCTACCCAAGGGGAATACAAAATGTAAAAGACATAAATAACAATAAAAATATATATATTAAAAAAAAAAAGAATTTCTAGAGGGTAAAGCTGCCTATGAATGTAGGATGCCTGGGAGTGTCACCCAGCTCACATTTCTGTAGAATGCCCGTGTGCATAGGCAGCCTCCGTAACACTCATGTACTATTTGTAGAATACAATTTGCAGTGCAGTCTAATGTCAGTTTGATAGTTGATATTTTAGTTGACCAAGCTTAGGTAAATATTTGACCTATTTTTGAAAATGTAAATTTGCAGAAGATATTTCAAGGTCCTAGTTAGTATATAAAAATGGTAGTCTTAATTTGCTAAATAAGTCAACAGACTTGTTTTCACTATGATTTTTGCTTTTATTTTTCTCAGTATACAAGTGTTTGGGAGCGCAAGTTTTATTTTTTTGTATGATAATTTAATTGGCAATTCAAGTTCTCTGTTATATAATCATGACTTTCTCCTTTGCTTTTTTATAAATAAATAATAGTAATGGTCAGTAATTGAAAGATGTGTAAGAATACAGATGTCTTGTCCAGCTCCTGAAACAAAATAAGAAACTGAAAGTTTTAAAAATATAGCTGCTTAACATCACCTGACTCCCAGCCCTGTCCTGTCCCTATGAATTCCACCCGCTCACTCACCCTTTTTCTTTCTCTCTCTCCTTCCTCTGTCTTTTACCAGGTATGAGCTGTTTTCAAGTTAGGACCTCACCTATCTGTGCTAAGGGGTGTCACCATCTAGGTTTGTGGTGGAGCAGAATTAGAGTGATGCAGTTTTAGGCACTATCAGTGTAACCTAAGAAAAGTCACCACCTAATGATAAAGAATAGTGCTGAGCACCTTGAGAAATACAAACATGGCATGAGTCAAAATACAGACTAGCCCTCATTCTGTTTTGAGAGAGGATGCTGATGTGCTTGGCATCATACCATTAACACATGATAATGTATTTGAAGCAATTTATGTGTCCGTAAATATAAATGTTTCAAATATTCAAAATAAAATAGTCCCCTGAAAGCAGTGGTGGTGAAGGAAGGTTGTTTCATTTGAGTAGCCTTATGCCCTCAGGATTCATACATTTGGCTCAGCAGAGGGAACATAGATGATCACCAGTGGCGGACATGGTAAAAGAGATATGCAATCACAAATAAAGGGACACATCATGTTTATGTGAAGGTAAGGTTGCCAAGGTGGGTGGTATAGAGTTTTAAAGACCAGATTTCTTTATAGTAAGGAGGTCTCTGAATAACAAACAAAAAATTAAAGCATGTTATGGTAGGAAATAAGGAATTATATAGGATTTTTCTTTATTTTTAAAGTAGGGTTATGATATAATGAAATAGGTACTTCTAGATCATCATTCTGGGCCAATGGATGAACACCTGCCCAACAGATGCAGTAGTGTTCCTCAGATGATAGGATAGTAGCATACCAGAGCAGAGAAAGAGTTAAAGATCACTCAATTCACGAACTGGGAACGAGTGGCCCATTAGCAGAATACAGCCCATAGACATTTTGTGTGGCCAAATAATGATTAAAAAATGAGAACCCATGTTTAAAAGTTGGGAGATTTCACATGAAAATCTGGATTTGTGGATTCACTTAAAAAAAAAAAAACAGATGATGAGACACATTGCAATCCTATCTTTGCATGCAAAAATCATGCTATGGCAGAGCGTCTGCTTCTTTGCCTGGCGTATGGCTGCTCCAGATTGACACAGCACCCAGCTAGAAAAGTCTCATTAATCAGAATAGGCATTATAAACCTTGGTAGCAAATAAATATGGAAATTTCTGTAAGTTGAAACTCTAAAGGATTATTTTTACATTCTGGTCAATTCTGGTGTGGGGCAGACACTCTTCTAATAGCTATGCCATCTGGAACATTTAGTTTCTAAAGCACTAGAGAGACACTGATTCTTAATTGCCTGGTTCAGAGGCTACACCTCCTACTTCTGCTCACAGTCCATTGGCCAAGCTAGTCACATGGCTCCAACCACATGCAAGAAGGCTGGGAAATGTAGGAAGAGGACTATTAGGAAGAAGCCAGTCATGGAAAAGCTCTTGTATTGAAGGGGGGAAATACATTTAAAATGTAAAATTGGAGTTGATAGAACAGCCATACAAATTACCCATTTGGTAGTTGGAAAATATGAAATTGCCCCTCAGGAGTGAAGCCAAAATAGATATCTGAGAGTGATTATCTTAAAGGCACTAAGTGAAACATTCAAGTGAGTGAGAAATAAAGAACAAAGCCTTGCTAAGCATTGAATTTGACAGCAGGGAGTGAATTTGATGACTGAGAGAACACACTCATTGTACCTGATCGCAATAACCCTAAGAAGTCATGCACCCAAATGTGTAATGCGTGCCCATCTGTGGATATGATCAGGAACTCAAGGGCCTGGAGGGACAGAAGAACTGTAGAAGAAGGGAGTGATTGTTGAACTAAGTGGTTGACATGCCCATGCTATTGCAGATACAGACCTCTTAGAACTGACTGGAGCGCTGCTTCCAACTCTTATCTCAGATGTACAAGTTTCTAACAGTGAAGTGAGCTGCTGAAAATTTGCTTTTAGTGGAAAGCTGAAATCATCTTCTCCTCACCCTACTGGTGAGAAATGAATTCTCACTTTGGGTCATGAGTATGGACAAACACAAGAACTGACAAGGGACAGATGAGCTTGACAGCAATTAATTATACTGGGATTTAACATACTGTCACAGCCTGGACACCTTACAACATGCAAGACAGCACAAGTTTGTAATGGGGAACAAAGCAAAACAACCAGAGCAGAGGAGACAGGTTTTGCAATAAGAGGGTTTTTTTCTGTTTCTGTTTTCTGTTAGTTTAGTTTTTTGTTTTGTTTTGTGCAACTCCTGTTTC
Source organism: Scalopus aquaticus (assembly GCA_004024925.1). Taxonomy (NCBI): domain Eukaryota; kingdom Metazoa; phylum Chordata; class Mammalia; order Eulipotyphla; family Talpidae; genus Scalopus; species Scalopus aquaticus. The sequence continues at coordinate 79,658 of PVIJ01005309.1, forward strand.
CAATAACAGACTACATGTGGTTGGTTGAATAATTTTGCTGACTGGCAGGGAACTGAAGCAGGAATAACACTTGGACCTCATGATAAGGTGGGTTCTTTAGCTGGGGAGCAAGCGTAGAGAGGTAAATGCGTGAGTAGGTCATTTGGGGTACTCCTTCTTTGCCCTGGATGCCAAGGGACATACTATATTAAGCCATTATTTTAGGTTTTATTTCACATGAAGAAACTAGGGTGTTGACAGGGAAGTTAAAAAGACAAGACAGCTTACGATGAGTTAAGAATAGTACTGAAAAGGGGCAAGACCATAGCAGACACAAACAGATCTTTGAGAAGCTTAGGGGTGAAATGAAGGAGAAAAGATGGCTGGAAGAAAAACCTGGGAAAGAAAGAGTTCCTTAACTTTGTTACAGGAACTATAACAGCATGACTTTCTTTACTTACTTAGTGTGTCAGGAAGTATATGAGATGCTTTCTATCAATTATCCCATTTTAATTACCTATAAAACTATGAAGTGGTCACTACCGTTATAAAGAAACAGATACTCAAATAGGGTTTACAAGTGTGTACTAGGAAAAACAGTCTGATATTTGCATTTAGTAATGATATTGGTGAGGACCACCTGTGGAGGAACGAGCAGAGGAAGAAGCTGAACTGCAATTAGTCTCAGCAGAGACATCAGATGATCCCATAGGAAACCCTTGCTTCTTTGAAAATATAAAGTCTTTTATATTTTCCCAAATAAAGGCAAGGGAGAAAGGTTTTTTTACTGATGAATCAAACAATCATTGTAGACAGGCTTCCCCAAAGAGGAACTGTAACCTTGGGTGAGGCAGCTCCCTTGCATTGAGAGCAGTTCTCAGGGACTCAAGGCTTCCAGCCACCGACCTTTTCCTCACCTGAGGAAATTAGTGCTCCTCAGCCGGAATGGGAGGGGCTGAATGTTGTCTCACAAGGCACATAACAGGGGATGAAACAAATTATCCAAGGTTTCATGATTATTACTTTTTGGTGACATACTCAAATCCAGGTCTATCTGATCCCATATCCATGTTCTTTACCTAGATATTCTGCACATCACTTTAATGCAGCAGTAGAATAGGAATGTTCTCCTAAAAATGCAATTTTTAAGTGAATCTGTATGCGAAGGTCAAAGCAAGCCCCCACGGAATTACATTCTGGGCCACATAGCCATGGAATCATGCCAGATCTCTTGCTATTCTCTTTTCTGATTCCTATTTATTTCATCATTGATCACATCCTTTGATGCCCTCTATTTAAAGGACTTTTCCCCGCCCTTATTTGAAGGCTGATTTTAATATCTGCTTCCAAAACATTTCCTTGATTGTATTCACTTGACTTAAACTACCATAAAACATCATGCACACTCTAAATAGCGAAACTTTTAATGTCACTTACCTTGGCAATTTTACGAAACTTCCAATGTGACCACATGCATGTCTTTAGGAGTTGGAAGTGTGTTCATTAGAACACAAAATGATAACAGAAAACAAGCCCATGGGGAAGTAAACATAGAGACTGATGAGTGTCACTCAAAATGAGAAAACTCAGTATGTGCCCTGGAGATCTTTAGGAAATAAATGGAACCAGTAGGCCATGAATGGGTAATAGATTCTGTTCACATTAGCTGATGGGGAATGTTTAGTCTACCATTCATACTGATGAGAAAAGTGATACTAAGTACGCAACACAGTAATGAAACTGTGTGTGTGTGTGCGCGTGTGCATGCGTGCATGTGTGTGTTTGTGTGTGTGTGTGTGTGTGTGTAATCAATAGAGTTAAAATTATCCTTCTATTTATTGCTTCTCAATAAAATAGTATTAAAAGAGTCACTGCATTTGAACAGTACACCTAGATTTTGCATGTGGAGTTACCTAGTTCGTTCTAAAGCAACTCACTTATATTACTCCTTGTCCTAACTTAGCATCAACCGAGAGGAAACAGGAAGAAAATTTTATCCCACTTCCAAGGTTTCTAGGTAAAAATAGAAAATTGTTCCCACCTCAGAAGTTCAAATGCCAACTTAAAAAGCGAAGAACAATCTCACCAACTGGAATTTCAGGAATCTCAAACTTCTTTGAACGAGGCAATCTCCTGTGACTATTTTAGCCCTTTGTACTTAAAATTTTACTTTTGATGCTTCACTGACAGTCCACTTTTGCAGATTACATAACACAGGGACAGAAAAGTCAACTGGCTTTTCAAGATCAGGAAAACAAATCAAGGTGTTAGACCCACAACTTTCCAATTTACAGGTATTTAGCATCTACTAGCCTGGATGTATCTTGGGTACTGTTTACATTCACAGGATATTGTAATGCTTTCTTCATATAGAATTTTTACAACATTGTCACAGTTTTTGCTTATCAGCTTATACTGTAATTTATTATAGCATTAGTTTAATTTATGTTAGTCTCTTGGTTCTAGTTATTAAGTTCATTTATTCCCTATGTTAAGTGTGTTGACAAAATGTCTTCAAAAACCATAGAACTGAAGGTCAATTCTGCGCTTGGTGACCTGTCCATGGCAAATGTGTCTTTGGAAAGTCTCTTGTCACAGATGAAACTTTCCAAAGTTACTACTCACCAAGACATTAAATTTTAAGATTTGGTTGAATGTGCTATATGGTGATAACCTGTTAGATGAGACTCTTAAATCTGTAGAACAATCAAATTCCAATAAAAGCCCAGATGGTACAGTCCTAATCTGACTGAAATTATTGAACTGATTATCAATTCCAATTAATAGAAATTATAATTTAACTGATGTGCCATATTTTTTGTAAAAAGGTGGTACAAAATTTGTAATGGAATTTACCGCAGTGGCAGGCAGTCTTCAGTAGAACTGAGGACTCCATCAAATACAAAGAAATCTCATATAGTTCTTGAATTCTAAGATTCCCCTTCACCTACATTTTTTTAAAGATTTATGCATACAAGAACTGGGGTGTAGGGCAGAGGCGCAGGGGTGAGAGGATTCACCAGGGACAGTGGGGAGCAGAACAGGCAGATCTACTGAAATACACTGCTGAGGGGAGCAGTGGGCAAGCCAGGAGAGGTCTGCTCTGCCATATATGGGTCAGCTCCCTGGCCGGGGATAAAACTCATGTTGCAGTGGTTGGCAATAGCTTGATATCACTGAGACTTTAACACCTGTGCCACTGGGAAGTCCCACCCTTCATCTGCATTTTATATGCTTTCTCCACTTCCCCAATGCAAAATCAAAACAAAACAAGTAATTGTCATTATGCAATTATTTAATGCCAAATTATTTTGTTGTTTTTTTCCCTTCTTCTGCTTTTTTAAATTCTCCCACTGTATCAGATAAAATGTTCCCCTCTCCATGGGGTAGAATCAAGTTGATATTTTCAGAAAATTAACATCTTCAAAAGAGTCTTAGTTTTCCTTGAGTTTCTCAAGAATTACTTTGGACTGTTCTGTGAAATCTTGACATAGTGAGTGGGAGAGATTTCAGCTAGGCATTGTGCCTTTGCCTAAACTGATGAATTACAGCTTGATCTTGGTCAAGGGATAAGACCTGAATGGCTCAACTCTTCCTAATGCTGGTTTTAATACGCCCAGGGCTAAGGTGTGTCTGTATCTTGCTCACTGAGGGTACACTTATCTTCTTGAGAGTGGTATCTTCACTTTTAGTATAATCTAGCAAAGCAGTTCACTTTTCCATGGCTAAAGACTACCTAAGACCCATGTCTACCTAAGACCCAGAGGTGAGTTCTCTTGGGAGAGTTGAACACAGAATTGGATGTCTTACATTTGGTCTTCTACAGTTGGCATATATCACCAATTGGGAAGAAGGGGAGATTAGAGGGGACTTGGGAAACTCTCATAGGTTGAAAAGAAAAGAGGTTTGGGCCATGAGAGAATGAGCGTCACAGCTTTTCAAGGAGAATACAGAGGCTCGGGACCTTTGGAATCAACGCTGGTACAGTTTAATGATGCCAGCCTTATGCAACTTCTTCCAGAGCTTGGCCTCAAGATGCAGATCATGGTTTCTATAAAATTCCAGTGGTGTCTTGTGTCTGTCAAAATAGTAGCAAGAAAATGTCCTGTAGTTTCTTGTGATAAATCCATAGGCACTAACCTGATCACAGGTATGCAAAGCTGTCAGCAGGATGATGGCCCCAGTGCTAGGAATGTATATGCCTTTGGAGACTGTCTCACTATAACTAGACTTCAGAAACCTCTCGGTTAAGTAGTGGATGAAGTTTGGATGTAGTAGCTTGAATTTACCTGGAGGAGATCCTGGTCCAAAATAGGTCTGAGGCATGTCCCCTTTATCATGACCGTCTGGGACAGGCACACCCAGAAGGGCCGAGTGCAGCATCACATAGTCACGGATGCTGGAAGGGATGAAGATATAGCGAACGTTCTCTCCTTGCGGCACAGAGGTGAAGCCGAGGTGCTCATAGCGCGCGAGGGAGTTCTTCATGGTATTCATAGTGAAGCCATAGAAGGAGGTCTTAGTACCCACGTCTTCCTCGAAGCCTTTGATCACAGCACCATTGAGTCTGAAGACGAAGTCGTGGGCGTCGATGTGTGGACCCTGGCGGGAGCCATTTAAAATTCCTCCATTGGCCACTACGGCACACCGAATGCAAGCAGGACGCAGTCCCTGGGAGGTAGGGAATAGCTCTGCGCTCTGGGAGCTGTTCAGAAGTCTCAGGGTGGAAGCGATGGGTTGGATGGGAAGACCTTGCCAGGTATAGGGAGCTCTGACCTGGTTCAGGCTATCCCAGAGCTCCCGGGTGAAGAGGCGGTCCCACAGCAGCACCGGAAGGGAGAGATTGAAGAGTCGCCGGAAGTGTGGGAACCGCTGCAGGGCCAGGGCCAGGGGGCGGGGGCAGGCCTGGTGTGTCTCTAACCCCGAGGTCCAAGTCAGGGCCCTGAACCACCAGCCCTGCTCTTCCGCTACCCAGTAGCAGCAGAAGAGCCCGGTGCAGGAGGCTGCAAGCAGGAGCCCTGGCCAGAAACTCCTGAGGTACCTGCACCGCATCCTGCAGGCGCTCGGCCGACCTGCACCCTCCAGCCACCTGACCCTTTCTACCCCTCCGCACTCCGCCATGACATGTCTCTCCGTCACAATCATTTTTTGTCTACCTTAGTCAGTTACCAAGATAAGCTGAAGAGTAAAAATTTCCAGTGGAGGAAACAAACCCTCAGAGAGGTCAATGCTTGCCCATTGTGTCCGGAATAGATTATGTGCAGCCATTGCCCCATTTCTCTCGCTAGGTTTCATATTAATCTTCATTTTATTTTCTTCTTCTGCCCTAAACTTGTGCACTTAGGGTGGAGAATAGCCCATATGCTGGGAAATTGATGCACATGCGATCACTGCATTTCAATAATGATAATGATAGTAATTCTTTAACCATTTCCTAAAGGTTGAAATCTATGCGAGAACATTTGCAAATTTGCTGTTTTTTCCTCTTGTGGATTGACTCAGCTACTCCCCATTGTTATTTACAAAATACAGATTTTTAAAAATAAATTGAAACATTGTAATTCCTTTGTATTTTTGATTAAAACTATTGCAGATAAAAATACAATTTATTTATCTTCAGAAAATATACATCAAAAGGCATAACATACACCAATATCCCACTTTTAATAAATTATCTGGATTAATAATTCAAAAATATTTTTATCTCTTATCTGCCTTAAATAACATTCTAAATCACTTCTAAATGAGAAATAATTTTAATTTTTTAAGTTGTTGAGTGTATTTTCATCTTGACTGTTGAGAAAACAAACAAACAAAAACAATAGATGAATATCTCCATCTAGAGCCTGTTTAGGAAAAAAAATGTAATTGCTCTAAAGAAGTTATTCTGTATTCAGATGATGGGCTGCAATGTAACAGCTCATCAGTATGTCAGGAGAAAACATCAAGGATGTGACTAACATCAGTTTGGGATGGATACCATGTGACTAGGTTTATATTCCCCAGGATGCTGGTTTAGTTTCTATTCATGTGTCCTAAGATTGCTGGGCACAAAGTAATTCAAAGCTTTATAGCTCAAATGAACCAAATACAGCTCTAACTTTTCTGTGTGCCTGATACCATGCTTGTATAAGTAAGAAATAAGTAATTTGGAGTATGTGTTAAATCCCATTATTATTATTATATAAAAAGGAGCAAAGGGTACATAGGAAAGAAAAGATGTGGTACTTAAGCTAAGCGTGGCTCTTCAAAGAGTCTCCTGGATAAGCTGTTACATGAATTAAATCATAAAGGGGCATTTTTATTTTTAATTATAATTTTATTTAACTGATCTTGGTATGTTTTTAATTCTGATATAAACAGTCATACAAACCCTCACTTCATCTACTGCGTCATTTACTTATTTAGCTTCAGTTTTATGAATCTCTACTCTTTCCCATTTCTATTAGCAACTTTCTTTTGGATTATCACTCATTCTCAGTTCTTCTTTAATTTATTTGATTTGTTGGTCTTTTTTGACATTGTTTACTACTTTCTTTTACCAAACTCTCTCTTCCCTTTGTTCTCATGGCATTTAAATGGTGGCAGATGCTATTAGTATTCCATCCGTAGTACTTCGGACCTTAACATTTCCATGCATCACAGCCCAGACTCTTTCACTTGAGAGTTCTCACTGACCACTGGAGCCCAAGGCACATATGATAGGCCAGCAGTGCCAGAAAATTAACAACCCTTGAGAACCACCCCTAACCAATGACTAACAACAACTGATGAACAAACACTTCACTCCCTTCACCCTTCAGACAAGACAATTCTGTAACACTAGTCTACACTGACTCATAGAATTTTTTCACAATGAAAAGAAGCTTTAGCCTCTCATGACCTTAATTTACTCCATAAAACAACCTTTATTTTCTTCCCCTCCCTGACCCACCCCCTCTTTTATCTAACGGTACTTCCTAGGGTCATTCACCAAATAAATTCCTTGCATCCACACCTTGTCTTGGGAGCAGCTTCCTACATAATCCAAATGGAGACACAATTTTACTTCTATCATTTTTTTTTTACTGAATTTTTCTTTGCAGTAGTGTTTTCTTCTCATTAAGTCTTTAAATATTGGGGTTTCTCAAAGCTCCATTCTCTGGGAGAGCTTATCTACATTCCTGTTTTTCCTTACTATTTATATGATGATGACTCAAATCTCTCTAGCTCAGGTATGACTTTCAGAGATCCAACTACAATAGGATGTTTCTGTCTTCTTCAAAACTGTGAAGTCTTTGAAGAATGGCCTATCTCTATTTTTATATCTCCAAATTTTAAAATAGTGCCTGGCATGCCATAGATGTTGAGAAAATGATATATTAATTGATTAGAAGATTTAATACAGGACAAGTATTAATTTTCTGCATTTAGAGAAGTACTAGAATCATTCTGTGTCTATGTAATAACAAAAGCAGTCTATTTGGTGAATTAATACAAAATATATTCAGAAATGTAAAGAAGCAAACAATCTGCTTCTTTTGAGCATGATAGCCTAAGTAGCCAGCTGACCAAGACTTCTTTGTTCTAACTGATTTCATTGGCAAAGTCTAGAATTTGAGTATTAAGTGCTTAAAGTCATTCTGCAGCTTTTGTTCTCCTTTCAGTTAATCAGCTACTCAAAAACTATCTTACTCAATTGAGACCCATTTCCCTAGCTTTCAAGAGATCTGTTAACCACCAGGAACTATATTTCTTACATTTAAAAGAAATGGAAACACCAGCAAGAACTCTCCCTTCCATTTAGAAAATGGAAGGCTGCCAGATAGAGTACCTGGATCAACTACTGACATTTAAATAGCTATTTGCTTAATCCCAATAAAGTATTTCATGTACAAGAACCAAGATTGTGAGCAATGAATTAGGCAGCATTTTGCTATACATCATTTAAAGAATTATCCTCTAGAATAGTAGAATGTTGCTATTAATTTACACCTACCGCCTTACTCTATAGATGAAGAAGCTGAGAGATAGATATGAAGTAATATTTTACAAACCACAGCACCAGCAGCGAGCTGCAACCAAAGCATTACCCTCTTGCTTAATTATCTAGACTTCTCTCCACCCCATGTGTATATTTTTTCAAAACTTTAATATCAAAAAATATTATGATCACTTTGATTTCCTTGAATTTATGAAGCAAAAGTAATTAAAATTGGGGGAAAAAATAATGAGCTCTGGAAGATACCTAAAGGATTTTAAGTGCAGTTCTTCTTCCTGAAAAATCTGCCCACTCTATAATCTCTAAAATGTGGATTTCCATAATCTAGTTTTGAGTCTGTCATAAAAAAGACTGGAATCATCACTTTTGTTTTCACAATAAGGAAAAAAGCTGAACAACAAGAAAATCAGCAGCTCTTCTTAGATCTGTTTGAGAACAGAGGTCACAGGTTTGCCACCACCCAGAAATCTAGAGAGACGGGTGAATGCAGATAATCACAGTTTAGCAGGAGCAGAATCTTCTGCTAAAAACTGTCAGAAACACATAAAGAACAATGAATAATTGCCTGAAATGAAACACCAACTTGAAAAATAAAAAACAGAGAAACTCCTAGGGGCTCAGCCATAAGAGGTTCCCATACTTTTTTGAGTTTTACCTCCAAAAACTCCACTGAGTTTGGATTATAACAATAAGAGAAAAATTCCCTCATTTTTATTTCAGAGGAAAGGGGAAAGTCACAATTTTCAAATAATCCAGAATGCTTTGTTTTCCTTAACAACTGTCTTTCCTTAAGGGAAATGGCAGCTCCACTGCCTGCCTGTGACTGTGCAGGCTTTTTTTTTTTTTTTAAACAAACCTTTTCCTTTCAGAGGCAGTTCTTTCTGCCTGCTTGCATCTGTGCAAGCATCCTTTTTATTCCTTTCCTTTTTAAAAATAATAACTGCCCACTTTATTTCTGTTCCTTTTCTCCTTAATAAGCTTTTTCTTTCTCTAAAAAAAATGTTGAAAAATAAAAATAATATACCAGCCCTTACGGATTAAAAAGGGGGGATCATTTTATCAGACCCTAACCATAGAAGGTTTAATCAGAATCTGTCTACCTGGAGGAAGGGAATTATCCATCTCTAACCCCCTTTTGACTTCCTGTCTCATGTGAGGGGGAAGAGGTAAGCTAGAGACACTTGTGAAAGACACAGATGAAGGACATAAGCTCACTAAAATACTGAGACTAATAATAGGGTTATAGAATAATTTCCCTTCCCCATAACTAACCTTCAGTAACCAATATCTCTCCTGTATAACAGCTGAAAGAATATTAAGGTTTAGATTCTAATTAAAAAGGGTCTAGGAAGGCTCAGGACTATAAGGAAGATAAAAACAAGGACACTAAAGGAAATTGTTGCCTACTACACCACTACATCACAGCTACAGTAAACAGTAAATGCAACCTTACTTCTAGCCACGTAAGTATAAACTCGCACAATAAAGGGCTATTTGCCTCAGTTCCTTTTACCTAGTACATCATGTCTGACTCTCAACAAGAACTTACAATACACACACACATACACACACACACACAATCTGAAGAGACAAAGCAAGCATCAGTACCAGACTCATATATGACAGACATTTTGAAATTATCAGACCAGGAATCAAAACTATGACTAATATACTAAATGGCTCTAGCGGAGAAAGTAGATAACTTGCAAGTATGAATGAGTAATATAAGTAAAAAGATGGACACTCTAAGACAGAATCAAAAAGAAATACTAGAAATTAAAAATACTATAATAGAAATGAAAAACTGCTTTGATGAGAAGCTCATCAGTAAGATAAAAATGAGCAAGGAAAGAAGCAGTAAGTCTGAATATGTGAATGGAAATGTCCTAAACTGAATAACCAAAGGAAAAAATGAATGGAAAAATGGGATAAAATATCCAAGAACTGTGGAATAAGTACAAAAGGTGTAATGTATATATAATGGAAATACCAGGAAGAGACAATATCAGAACTATTGAAAGTTATAATGATTAGCATAAAAATCATAGAAATCATTAAACCACAGAAAACAGTAGCAGAGATAACTGGAAAAATCCTAAAATATATGAAGATTAAACAGTACATTTCTAAATAACTCATAGATCGAAATATTTCAAACTAAATGAAAATGTAACTTTTCAAAATTTGTAGGATGCAGTGAAAGCAATAATTAGAGGAAAATTTATAGTATTGAATGCATAATAAAACAGAAGAAATATCTAAAATCAAAAATCTAAACCTTCACCTGGGGATAGAAGAGGAGCAAATTAAAGTAAAAGTAAGCAAAAGAAAAGCAAAGTAAGCAAAAGAAAAGTAATAATAAAATATAGAGCAGAAATTAGTGAAATTGAAACACCATTATGTGTCCTCAGAGAGAGAGAATGGAGTTTTAGCAGACATATTATGAAATCACAGAGAGGAGAAAACATGGAGCAGAGAGAGATATCCACAAACCAAAGAATCCCAGCTGTCACTAGTGGCTAGAAGACACAAGAAATAGATTGTCCCCCCTCAAGCTTTCAGAGTGGCTACATCTCTATTGATATATTGATTCTGAACGCTGGCCTTCCAGAACAATGACAGAATAAATTTCTATTTTAAGCCACCAAATTTGTGGTAATTTGTTACAATAGCCACAGAGAACTAATACAATATTCAGTGGTTAGTTCCTTGGGCAGAATTCCCAAAGAAATTACTATGCATTTAGGCAAATACCAGTTAATGGCCAAGATACAGGAAATCATTTAAGCTGAATTGTCAGCTGAAATGACAAATCCTGGCCCTATCAGGATATTCCAGAAGTCTTAAGTACTTTTCTCATAAGTTTTTTTTTCTATTATTGAGTAGCTTTGATAAATGTCAGTGCTTGTTTTTAAAAATTATATTGATTATACTGAATTGGCTCTTGGAAATGCCATCATTAATACTTGTTTGACTCCAAACTGTACATACTGTTATAGACTTGAGTAAGAACAAAAGAAGGGTGAATTTAAGATAGAGCTACATCAGTTCTGAAGGAATTGTCAGCAAACTTAGGTAAATTGATTGACATATTCCTTTGTTTGCAGCTCTGTATTATAAATATATCAATTATATTTATATTTGATTCCTATCATATGTATTCTTCTATCTGGATATTCTCTTTGCCACAGCAGAAAATCAAAAAAACTTTATTTCCCTTCTTGTCTCCATCAGCATAACTCAGCATTTTCAAGTTGTGTCATTCTGTTCTTCATGAAATTTTCTCACACTTCAAAGTCCAGTTCAAATTAATGGATATTTTGAAATTCACCTAGACTTCTCTACTTCTTACTTCATTTAATGACATCCCTTCTTTGAAGTTCATTCTGTCTTGAAGTTAAATGTTTCTATCTCTTCCACCACACTAGTGATTTTATTTATTTATTTATGCATGCATGCATGCCTACAATGCTGGTGTGTAGGCCAGAGGTGTGGGGGTTGGTGAGAGAATTCACCAGAGACAGAGTGGGGAGCAGAACAGGCAAATCTATTGAAGTATACTGCTGAGGGGAGCAGGAGGTGAAACAGGAGATGTCTGCTGCACCAAGTGGGAATATCCCTGGCCAGGGATCGAACTCATGCTACAGTGGCTCTGGATACCTTCATAGTGCTGCAGCTTAACACGTTGCGCCACCAGGGAGCCCAATGCTAGTGATTTTAAACTTGGGTAGGGGTAAGATCCTACAGAATCACCTGGAAAGACGTGCATGTGTTTCATTTATCTGTGTCTACCCCTCTCCCTAAAATTCTGATTCAGTAGGTGGTCAGTGAGGACTTGCTCCCCAGGAAGTTCCCCTCCCTTCCTATTTCCTTACCGTCTACTTTATCTGTCTAACATATAAACATTTTTGCATGCATCAAAGTGGGCATTTAATAAAATTATATTGAATACACACTGCTAAAATTTGGGCTGTATAGATTTTTATACTAACAAACACCAGGGGTTGGGGGGAAATATAAGGCATGTGACCTTACAGAATTTAGATTTTAAATTAGTTGTTTATATATTCCTAAGGTCAAAGATCATTTGGAAATCCTATCAAAACTATTAATTCATATCTTTAAATACACATATGTAAAAAGTTTGCATGTTAATCAAGGAATTTGTGGCCTTCTGAAAATCATCCTTGAACCCTTTAAGGATCCAACAGTTTCAATTTAGTAACTTAGAATAAGACATACATAGATGACAGCATTACATGGAGGACACTCAACAAATATTTGTTTAATTAATCTATTAACTAGTGAACCATCTCATGAATACTGTATAAGCATATGCACTAATCTCCTGAGCTGCCTGCAGGCTCTCCCTAGACTTTGAGTTGAAATGAAGAACACTTGCATTTTCTGATAATCAGTGCCTTGGTACTTCTGCAGTGAAAAATTACAGATGAATATATTTATAAAAACAAAACAACTGTGATAAAAGAAAAAGACAAAAAAAAAGAGCTGATCCAATCTCATTTCTTTTGGCAAAAACAAAACCAAAAATGGCCAATATTGTCATTCTGGAAGCATAAATTCTCAGTCATTCTCTAGTCACTGTACTGAGTTCTCAAGGAAAATAAAAAGACAATGTTCCAGGCAAATTTAAATTTTATTTAAATGCAATATTTTCCTCAAATAATTTGAAATTTTCTGGTTGGTCAGAGAAGATGCCACACAGTTATAAAGAAGTCTTTGGTCCAAAAAGAATGAACCGAAAACTGAAATAAAAAGCCATCTCTTTGGTTTTGTCTACTTTTCCTCCCAAATCAAACTTAACTCTCAATCTTCTGATCTTAACTTTGCATATTATATTGAGAAAAACTCCAGGTTAAAGGCTGGAAGGAAGAAACAGTCTCAACTAAAGATCTGTATGTGTTTGACCAAATGCCTCCTTTCCTTGGGAGAGGTTATGATTCTCGTTGGATCTTTAAGCCCTTCCTTCTAACATGAAAAAGACCAAGGAGGCTTTCACTGACCATCTGTAGGAACAAAAAGAAGCCACCACAGAAATTAATTCCAAAAGGTTCCAAAGATGTACACTCAACCCAAGGGCTCAGAACATTAGCCATTCCCTCCAGCAAATCACTAACTCCAACACCATTGAATGGTTCAGTGATGATCCTTAGTCTTGGACTCACCCACATCAGCACCCCCTCCTGACTAAGGAGGAGGGAAGAGAGGGACATACGGAAGTGCCTAATGATTGCTATACATCTGCTTGATCCACTCGACTCATAGAAAAGCTGAAACTGCATCAGATACTTAAATAACCATCCCAGTGCTATTTCTATCCTACTATAGCTTTAATCATTTTCATTGTTAGAAGAGATTAGGTAAGTCATCATTGTGGGAATAATAACTATTTCAGGAAGGAAAAAGCAGCTTATCAATTGAATATTCCTTAACACAAAGACTCATTCCCTTCTACACAAAGATCTTTGTTTTTTATTTCAAAATAGCACTTATTTAAACTTTTACTTTCCACTAATTTGAAGTAAGATACAAAGCAGTATTTGTTTCTGATTCATCTTAGAATATCCAGTACAGTATTTTGCACTTCTTGGAAACTTAAAAGACTTGAATTGGAGTGAATACATAGGAGTAGAAAACCTCAACAAAACTAAAGATATTCTCAGTATTTCACAAGCCCAGTTAGTTGTTATAGTTGATTTATTTCCAAATAAGTAGTACTTCAATATATTTATATATCTTGAACCACATATGGGATGAAAACTGTTTCCCAAAGCAATTAAAACATTAAGGATTATATATCACTCAGACATTGAATGCTTGATACCCATATTAGAGAATACATTTTTCTGTTTCCCTTAAGAACATTTGGTAGCATATAGAGTTTCATGGTCAGTAGGGAAAAGAGAAAGAAAATACAAACAATAATAAAAGCAGCTTCTTGATCCTGCAAAGAACATCTCATCCCGAACACAAAAGTCTTTCATAGTGTTTATATACCAGTTCATTTTTTAACACATGCATGCCCTTGGCAAGAAAAAAAACACACACAACAAATCAAACAAGACAAAAATACACAGAGTAAAAGTGAGAGCCTCCCTCATCCTCCAACACCATTCTGCAGAGGAAAAACACACATAGACTTGTAACCTTTTCTGCTACTCCTGAAGGAGGTAGCCATATCTAGCAGACAAAATGCAACCTGGAATGTAGTCCTGACATTTTCTGTCCCAGGCTCACTCCGAGGCAAGATTTACCTGGGATTCTAATCTCCTTTTAACCCTAATCTAGCAAATTAGCCAAAGGCCAGCCCTGGCTGTTCACTCAATACTGAATAAATCACCATTATGGATGTTATAAGTTAGTCACCAGAATGAGGAAAATTCTATCAGTCATTGTAAAATATACATTGAATTCTTTCTATATTCTCTGAATGAAACCAGACTTTATATGTGCAAAAAAAAATACAGAAGATTAATTGGCTCAAGAAAGGTTTATTTCTGAGTGACCTGCCTCTCAACAATGACAATGTCTGTCTGTTTGAAACGCCCCTCAACTTTCACCCTTGCTAACCTCCAAAAACGTGATTTCTTGCCCGCCTTGATAAGAACACCTGTCAAATGCTTCTGCTTGCCTGAACAATTCTTATAAAGCAATTTGAATGTCCAAACTACATGATTGATGCTTGCTCTAAATGCAATGGTTTATTGAAAAAGTACATAGTTAGAGGGCTGTCAGTTGAGGTAGTCTTCTGAATCCACTCTCATGGACCATGACCCCTACAGGCTGTCTTCCTATTCTTGGTAAAAGTCAGTCTCACAGCAATATTGGCCCATGCTATCTGCTTAGCCAGAATAAGGGGGTGGCAGAAGTGAAACGCGACTTCCCTCTAGCAGGTCAGAAGGGACAAATACATAATCACTGCAAATGGTCCATGGGATATTTTCATTGACAGTTGATTTTACTTTTTTACTCCACTATTTATCTAAATAAACATGGTTCCCCCTCTCAGACCTTTAGCCAGCTCCAGCCTTGGCACATATATAACATAGCTTCAGTAGCAGCTATGATTCCGGGGCCTTTCTTTTATGGGTTTTTAAAGAAGGCAATGTGACATTTTTCCTGAGCTACTTAAAAATTTCTTTCCATAGAGACTAAATGCTACTACCCATTTGAAAACCACTTCAGTGCCCATAAAGACTGCCCTGGAAATCAGTATTGCTAATCTCAAATCAGGATTGCTGACCATGCTGAGGCATCACTGAAGCAAACATCTGTTGAATGGAGGGAAAAATCAACAACATTCTCTGGAACCAGGGAGTCGCTCACATCTTTTTACTTTCCTCTGCCCCAATTTAAAATTTAAATGACTAGAAGTCAGAGAAAGTAGACACTTGTCACCAGATGCCACTTGCCACATTCTAAGAGCCCATCTGCTCCATTAAATACCCTGATTGGTTACTTCATACAAATGCTCCAGGAATAGCTTTTAAATTGATCTGAGTTATCTCCAATTTGTTGAGTCAGTTTTCACAGGCAACCATCCTTGTGAACCTATCAGTAATTGATATTCGAATGTCATTTTCTCACCTTCCAGGACTGACAGGAATTTTTTTCCCCCACTGTCATTAGATTGAAACCTCTCTCTCAAATTCCAAATCTTATTAAAATGTGATGTCATCTTGGAGTCAGAGCAAAAGGAGTAGGAATGCAGGCATTTTTTTGTTTGTTTTTTTCTTTTGACTTACATGAAGGCAATTAATATCAGCAAGCTTTGCAGCTCAAAGAAAGACAGGCACTGAATGACAGAGAGGTGCCAAAAAGTTCCACAATTTCATAGTGAATTTGTGAATTCCCTGCTACCTTATCCAGTTCCTATGACACTGTTCCTCACTTCATTCTACTATCATTACACACAAGCCATACAGTTTTCCAGTTCTGCTAAGATACTAATATCAAGATGTCCAAGGCTCAGGGTGCTGGTGGGTGAGAGAAGATCTAGGATTTGTGGGCCACAGAAATTCCAATTGGTACTAAAACTTCTCTTGGTCGGCATCCCCCCAAGACGTTACCAATACCCTTTCTAATGTCCTACCGATTTCAGGCATATCTGAGTCTTTCTCCTTTCTTTTAGGAAAAAGGACATGCAATTTGATCATAAGTACCAAGTCTTCTGCATCTATTGTATTACAGGATTTTTACTACATGTAAAATCATTTTGTAACACTGAAAGGAGTGTCTCCTCTGAGAAACTCTCAATTAATCCTTCACTCTGTTTTTGAAGCCTCTTGTTCTTTCTAATTAGATCATTTAGAACCACTGCAGAGGCTTATCTTTGACAGGTCATCCTCTGCTCTTTATTCATCAACAAAATAACCTATACTTCAGACAGGAAAACTATGTACATCAGCATTAACATAAAGATCCAAATTAAGTTGATGATAAAAACCTTGTCTTGAGACCTTCAGATCACTTCTATTTTGGTTTATACAAATACAATTATGGCATTTTAGTTTTTATCCTCACCTTGCCCCTTACAAGTCATTACCACACTTTAAACACTGAGGCAAATCTTCTTGTGCCCCTTACACATGTGTGAGCTGGGGCAAAGCAACTCTTTGAAGAAACTGGATATCTTAGGTAAGGGAACATTTCTTCTTCCCTCTTGCTAACCTTGCTTTGTGAACTCATTCATCACCAGACATACCTGAGAATATCAACTGGGCTCTGGGCTTTTCTTTCTTAGATTTTTTTTAAAAAGTAAAACACATATGTACCCAAATAAACTAATTACAATTATTGGTGCATGACTCATTATTGCTTCATGTAGGTGACTTTTATTATATTTTACTACATGTAGTCATTTATATTAATAAGATCATCACACAATCCAGTCAACTCCAGAACCAGGACATTGCCAGCAACTCACTTCACTCCCACCTCCAAACCATCACCCTGGTATGCCTCTTAATTCTTTGCCTGCTTTTTATAGTTTTTCGCCCGATGTATTAAAAAATACTGAAATAAGTTGTTTGGTTTTACTTCATTTTTCCCCTTTGATATTATATAACTATATGTTTATTATAAATAGACCTATATTTTTTATTTCACTGTTATATAGTATTCCATTCAATAAGAAGTAACACAATTTATTTTTTGAAATTTTTCTATCAATAAGAATTTGTGGCGTGATCAAATTTTTCTCTGGGAACTTAGAGCAGACAAGCATTTGCAAAGTGGAGCCCAGCTGAAGATCATGTAGATCTTTGGGTTATGTAGATTACTATTTGGGGACAACTTTGTGGAGGAAAATGAGTTGAGCAGAGAACTACATTGTGGAGGAAAAAGGGAGTCAGAAGTATATTAAAGACAAGAGAAAGGGGGTAAGGAAGAGGGCATAGATGAAGGCAAGAGGACTGGCTGACTTCTGCAGTTCCTTGAGTCCTTAGGTCAGGGAACATTTCCTCTTCTTCCCTCTTGCTAAACTTGCTTTGTCCTGGGATTCTCAAGTCCTAAACTGCAAGGAGTCTGCACCACCTCTTTACTTTTGCTGTCTTAATGTATTTTGCTCTATGTACCTGAACTATGACTGCTTGTGTGTTGGTCTGTCATGCCAGCATTTATAATAAGCTGATATTAATCCAACAGTATGCTTCCCTTTCCCCAAGTCTGGAATCATCTGACAATAGGACTGTCATCTAAGACATTTAACCTTTAAGCCTCTACCCTCATTTTTTCTCCAGAGATCCTGCCCTTTCTGTTGTACAGCAGAAGTCAACAAACTTTGTAAAGTGCCAGATAGCAACTTTTTAGGTTAAGACTTTGCAGGTCATTCTGTCTGTTCCAAACTCAATTCTGCTATTAGAGCATAGAACCATTCATAGCTAATGTGTAGACAGATGGGATTGGTTGTCCCAATAAAACTTTATTTATGGACATTGAAATTTAATTTCAAGTAATTTTCATTGCCCTTCATTTATTTTCAACCAGTTAAAAGTACACTAAATCTTTTTTGCTCACAGTTTTAACAAAAACAAGTAACAATTCAGCCTTTGATGGTGAGCCATAGTTTGTCAAGCCCTGAGATGGAATATGCCATACCTGATTACTGTGACCAAGTGTTAGTTTCTTCCAATTTCAACTTTATAGGTGACTTTTTTTTTATATTTTTCCAAAAGCTTTGGAACATGTATTTTACAATGTTCCTTATCTGATATCTGCATGTAGCAGTTTGAGTTGTTCTCTGAATAATTTTCAGAAATATTTGGGAAAAAGGATAGCATCATCGATAAAAGTTAGGCTTCCTCAGTTCAGAGACTGACTCTGCCATTACTTAGTCATGTGATTTAAGGCAAATTAGTTAATTTCTTTATATTCTTATCACAGGCAAAATAATGCACCCATCATACAGGAGCATTGTGAAGTTTAAATACAATGATGTTTGTAGAAGCCCTGCCATATTGACCATGCACCAATAATTATAAATTGTTTGTACTGATATTAAACAGTCTACATTTCTTTATCTGCCAGTGGTTTTCCCCATTATTCTTATTTCTTTACTAATTCTAGTGGATCCTTCCCAGAAGTACATGTTCCATAGCAAGAGAATAGGTAACAACAGGTCACAGGAAATATTTCATGATATGAAGTCCAATTGGGAGCTTCTGAGCTAAATAATGTTCATTCATATCCTTCTCTGTGCTTTTGGTTTTGCAGAAATATGTCAGAATTTCTCAGAGTCATCTAAATTATATTTATGTCAGTAAGATGGAAATATGATATCCAAATGTCCCCAAGCTTACTTGAACATGGAAACCTGAACTTGAATATCTCAGAAGATACTTTGAGAAGTGCTATCCCATTGTTGATAGGCAACGCTCATCATGTTAATAGAGGTGGACTGTTCCTACTGGTATACCTCCCCTTGGCATTTGCCATACTTTCCTGTTCCCTATTTCCTGAAGCTCTCCTTGCTTTCCTTGGACTCTATTCATACACACCCTCCTAGTTCTTCTAATGTTTAAACAGCTAAACTTCTTCTGCTGAGTTTTCTACCTGTGCACACCCTTCAAGATCTTATCCTTACTCATCTTCTGATCAATGATTTCATTCATTCTCAGTGTTTTAACCTGTGCCTAACTTAGTGTCTTTGACTGAGGATTTGATAATCTACTCTGTTAACAGCACTACCATTCCTGAAGCAGTCTTTGCACTAAATCCTAGTTTGACCCTTCTGATTCAACCCCCACATCTCATCAGATATCATCCCTGCTCACTCTATCTCCTTAACTGTTCTTGTTCTCTTCTTCTCTGCATCTTTATAGCTATTGCCTTTTCCACTTGTTTCTCACCTCCAATTTTATAGCTCTGCTATCCAGCCTTCATTCTATTGAAGTATTAATTGGTTGGTCATTATAAATCTAAATCTAATCAAATCACGTTTTCAATAGCTTCAGCTTTGTCACATGACATAGCTCAAGCCATTTGACAAGATGCACAAGGTCTGCGATTATCTCTTTCAATTTATCCTTACACTCTTACCACTCAACACAACCTTCTGTATACCACAGAGTTTTTACATGGATATATACCACAGTCTCTATAGTGAACCATCATTCATCCTATTTTCTAGAATGACCACTGCATCAATCCCCAAAATGGTTTTTCAGTGTGTGTTCTCTCATAGACACATAAATACTCAGACAATAATTTCTATTGTTGGGGAAAATGTGTAAGTCTTTGAAATTGGAAAAACAAAAAACAAAAAACTGCTGAGCAGGCTGTCTAAAGTACCCTGCACACCTTATCTCCAGCTTTCCCGTTTTCTTTGAGCTGGTTTGTAACTCTGTAAGTTATAGAAAGCTATTGGTAATGCAAATGACTCTTGCCCATGTACATATAGATTGTGTCCAGTGGAACTGGAATACAATTGATTATAGTCCTATAGATATCCACTAGTTCTGCCAGTTTTACATCTACTTGTAAAAAACAAGATTCCTTATCTGACAGCTATATTTAGTAATTTAAATTATCCTTTCAATAAGGTTCTCACATTTAGCAAATCAAATAATATTCCAATTTTATTTGAATTCCAAAAAAAATTTTTTAGCATAAGCCTATCATTTTACATTTTGCATATCACTTAACAAACACTTTTTAACATAAGTGTGGTCCCATAATATTTGGGGTATGCTAAAAATTTATAAGTTGTTTAGCTGAAACTCAAATTTAGCTAAGCATCCTATATCTTATCTATGAATCATACCTGTGATTCAATTGTAACATTTTAGCAGTTTCCTCCATTTCCCTCATTAGATAAAATTTTTTGTATGTATACAATTTGCAGTTGTATGAGAGTCTGAATTTACTTCTTTGAAAAATCATCCTATTAGATTATACAGGCAATTAATTTGATAAATAGGGAAATAGGGAAATGAGACAGGGAATGGAAGTCAGATAATAAATTATCTTATAAAGCCAGTTACTCTTGTGGGTAACTGGAGTTTACTCTCCCTGGGGAACTCCCAATCAATGAAGTAGACATTACTGAGTTATCGCACCCATGGGTAAGGGAAATGTGGCAATATGGTAGTATTCACCAAGTCTTGTAATTAAAAGTCTGCCACACATCATTCTCCTGATCATAGATCATATGTCTATGCTGGAGAGCTGCTTGGGAGGGTGTGATTTTCTTTCCAGCATGTCCAGTCTGCCATGAATGTGGTTAAAGAGTTAGTTCTATTGACATTTGCGCGCATATATATATATATATATATATATATATATATATTACTCTATATATATATATATATTATACACACTATATATATATATAGTATACACGCTATATATATATAGTATACACAAACACAAACACACACACACACAAAAACAGGCTAACAAGAGCTTCAACTACACTAGTCAAGCGTACACATTCCTCAAGCTAATCACAAATGCCACCTTCTCTATAACACTTTTGTGAGTTCCCAAGGGTAGTTAATAGTTCTTACCTTTGTTATGACCTCCTTATCCTTCACTAAGTCTTCTCTAAAAGAAACTTTGATAGTTATTGTACTTGATTTTCTTCAATGTGTGACTCACCTCCAAGTAGATTATAAATCTCTGGAGGACAGAGATTAAGTCTTATTGGTATTAATAGTCACAATTTTCTGTTAGACAATCGATAAAATTGTATTGAATGAATGCATTAATTAATGAATTTATAATGATTTTCAGGAAGAGGAATATTGGTGAAGATTTCAAAAAAGAGTTATATGAAAGCAGGGTTTTGAAGGACTGTAAGAATTCACCAAGATAAAAAGAGAAGCCTCGTCAAGGAAGGAAATCATTATAAGCAAATGAATCAAGAGGATTTATATACAGGAGGATGTTAGCTCTTTTCAGTAGCAAACATTTATCTTTGCTGATAAATATTGGGTGCTTTTCCACACTTGTTCCTGAAATATTTTAAAAGTGCAAGCTCCAGAAGGTCTTTAAAAAGAATGATAGAGCTATATGCTCATAGTCTTTACTACAACTTCTTCCAGAGTAAATATAATCAAAAATATCTGTAAATGTTTCACCTGAAGCAATTCTGCCTGGAGAGATACTAAAGCCACTATCACTCTCTCCCAAAGAGTTTATAATTACATTGTATCTCTTTGCAATTAAAAAATTCACACCATCTTCAAAGTTGGTGCATAAACAAAATAAGTAATTAAAATTATTCTCTTTTAAACCCTGTACCAGGAAAGTCTCAAAAAAAATTCCCCTTCTTTTTCTGATATAATATCAGCATTTCCAACATGTAAAATGATTTGGTTTGTCGATCTCATAGTGAAAGCCTGAATATCTCTGTCATTCATTCCTGAGATGCACGCATTTTTTAATTTGAGAGCTAATAGACAAAAGTAAGAAATTATGCAGACTGGCCAAATAAGAAATACAGTAATCTATAATTGAACAGTATCATTAAGGTGACTAATACAGTGATGAATATCACTAAAAACAAGTACTTTGGCATAAATCAAGAAATATTACTGGGAGAATTTTAAATTTATAGAATATCTCTAATTATATAAAGGAAAGCTTACTCTATGTGGCAGTGGGGAAGGAGGGAGGCATTCTGGGCTTTACCTAGTACCATACCAGTTCCTTTGAAATTTGGCCAATGGGACAAGACAGAAAACCAATACTGTGTGTGAAGCTTAGAGACAAAACACGATCAACAAATGGTCTTTGATGGGCTAATTGTCAATTTAATAAGCAATATAGGAATGTGGCAAACCCAGTTTTGATTAGCAGGAACATTTATGTCCAGTAAGAGGAAATATGTGTTATGCATGAGCATTTGTGGCTTCCTGGCCATGGTCAAATTCTAATGAGGAACCAATTCATGGATCTGGGAGATTTATTTCTTTTGTAGCTGGTCTCCAGTAGTAGACATTGTCCAACCCACATGTCTCAAGGAGAGATTACATGTATTCATGGTAGTGATTATTTTAAGGTTTTGGCAAGATCTTTTTTTATTGAAGTGAAATGGACCTGCAATGTCCAATTGTATCCTCCTCATATTTTCCATGAACTTCAATATGCTTATCTATAAAATAGAAATTCTAATAGATTGTAATACCTTATATGATTATACTGGTCAACAATGAGATCATAACTGACTTAAAAAGACCCTAATCTATAGTATCTTGGTGTGCAGAACATGAATATAATCCTGAAAATTTTTTATTTGCTCTCATTTTGAAGATATTTCATATAATTCATTTTATATGTTTCACCATGTAAATTTATCCAGTAGGACGGCAACAACATCCTAAATCAGCCTAGAATAATGTACTGTTGCATCACATTGCATAATACCATCATGCACACATCATCCAAAGTTGACTGCATCATTTTCTGATGCAATGCAATACTACTGCCAGGCGGCTGCTGAAGTAAGCTGACGTCAGCAGTGTTCTATCTAAAGCCCTGCTGGAAAGGTTGAGCATTGAAAATATTTCAGACTTTGTGGGAGACAGTTTAAGCTGCTGTTCCATACAACCATTATTATTTTATCCATTTAGGCACAATACAGAACAGTAATGCCTCGAAAGTACGTTCATAGCATGGACAATTTCTGCTCTATTTGTGGAGAAGTGACATTTGCCAACCAGAAGAAAAGTATCACTTCTCACGTGAAGAAGCCTTATCATGTTGACTTCAGATGCAAGGTTGGTGACCAAGACAAGCCTTGGGCCCCGCATATATACTGTGCTACATGTCCAACACAGCGGTTCACTGTGGTTCAATGACAAAAGACCATCAATGCCGTTTGCAGTCCCTGTCGTGTGGAGAAAGCCAAGCAACCACATAAAAGACTGTTAATTCTGCTTGGTTCCTCCTCTTTCTGGTGGAATAACGAAGCAAAAGAAATCAAGAATAGTCTACCCAAACATTCCATCTGCATTGAGATGACCGGTTCAACAACTTGATGCAAAACAAGCATGCAATGCTTTTTGCCTAGTGTTTACAAATTTTCTTGGGAATGTCAGAGCAGAAAACTACAAGGAACTAGTAGAAGACATGCTGACGCATTATCAGAAACTTGGCTGCAATATGTCTCTAAAGATCCACTTCCTTCATTTCCATTTGGATTTCTTCCCTGAAAACTGTGGTATGGTTAGTGATGAACATGGAGAAAATTTTCATCAAGATATTGCATCAATGGAACAAAGACAGATACCAGGGAAAATGGTCCACTACAATGCTGGTTGACTACTGCTGGACACTCCCCAGAGATGCTCCTGAACAGCTGTACAAGAGACAAGCGAAGAAATCTAAGAAGTAGTCTATGACTTGATATTTTACAGGTATTAACCATAGGCCTATTACTATTGGCATTCATTTCATGATGTAAACATATTGCAGACACGCCCCCAAAACATGGCGGCAAACAGACGCTGGGATCAGGCTCTCCTACAAAAAATCGATTTATGGAGAAAAATATCCCTAACTTTGAGAGCTGTCTCGAAGAGAACCGGATACCCTACACAATACAATCGACCCCGGGGGTGCTTTGGACTTAAACTGAAGAGTCGGAGTAAAGAGAAGAGAGGGGACATCTAATCCCACACAAAGGAGGAGCAGAGAGGAGAGATGGGCGGACCAGCTTCCCCTGAGAGCCACTGAATACAAGGTTAGTAACTGCGGTGAGGTCGGAGGGCTCCGGCCAGCCGACTGGGAGCGCGACCCCCACTCCCCCACCCCACGACCCCCCTCTCTTCCCTGCCTGGCAGCCCTGAGGAGCAGGAAAGCGGGAGGGTCACTTGTCCCATCCCCCACCTGGGGCTAGGTAACATCTCAAAAGGGAGAAAGTCAAAGCAAGAAACATCCCCAGAAAAACCAGTTGGGCTGGAAAACCTCCTGTGGAGACAACTTCTTTCTGTGCTTTAGAATGCAAATGAATAGGAGGGGAAGGATGGAATTTAAGGACTATTGACTGATAATCCCCAAAACCCCTCCCATACCTGTTGAAAAAAAAAAAATCTCCAGGATGGAATTTAAGGACTATTGACTGACAATCCCCAAAACCCCTCCCATACCTGTTGAAAAAAAAATCTCCAGGATGGAATTTAAAGACTATTGATTGACAAGCCCCAAAACCCCTCCCATACCTGTTGCTGAGAAAGAAAAAAAAAATCTCCTGTTGAAAAACTCTCTGGCCACACCCTCCCCTGCAAAGTGTCAGCATCTTGGCACACGGAGGCCAGCAAAAAACAAACAAACAAACAAACAAAAAAAGACCACAGCAGGTGGTGAACACGGCCCAGCACTCGCCACCCCCTCCAACTTCTAGGCGGCTGCACACTGGCACCCTAGAAACTAGGTGATGTGAAACGCTGATCAACAGCCACCCACAACCTC
The DNA here is from genome assembly GCA_004024925.1 of Scalopus aquaticus. NCBI lineage: Eukaryota > Metazoa > Chordata > Mammalia > Eulipotyphla > Talpidae > Scalopus > Scalopus aquaticus. The sequence goes on from PVIJ01005309.1 coordinate 104,553, forward strand.
CACCCTTGCACCCCTTTGTGGAGTAGCAGGCCCCAAGCAGCAGAAAACAAACTAAGACCAGGCGCTCCCAACCCCCCCCACCAGACATAACCCCAGGGGCAGGAATAGCCCCAGGCAAACATCGGAGGAAAGGGGGGGAGAGGGGAGAAAGAATAGAAAGACTCCAAGCAAGGACTAATGACAGCAGCAACAACAAGACAACAACATATGTCACTGGAAAGTAGGGGCTGAACCCCAGCAGGGGACCCAACCAGAAACCCCAGAACCTAAGAGCAAAAGGACTACAGAACTCCAAATCCACATCTCCCCAATACGTTATTTCTTTATTATTTTCTTTATTATAATTTTTTATTTTTTACTAGCTTATTATTATTATCCCTTTTATTCTCTTTATTATTATTTTATTTTACTTTTTACTATTTATTATTATTATCCCCCCCTTTTTTTTTAGCTTTTAACTTACCTTTTTCTCTTTGTCCTTCATTCCTACTTTTCTTCATCTCCATTCCCCTTTTCTTTCCTCTCCCTGTTTTTTCTTTCTGTATTTTTTTTTCTTTTTTCCCCTCTTTTCCCCTTCCTCTCTTTTCTCTTTTCTTTCTCTTTTACTACAAACCACCCCTTCATCTTCCCTAATTAAACTTGGAACCGGAAACGCACTGGAGACACGCCACGAGAAACACAAAAATTCAACAAAGAAAAATAAGAAAATCCAGAAGCTATCTAGTCACAGCCAAGGCAACTCAGACACTAGGGAACCACAAACACTCCTGAGCAAGTAAAACCAGGAGTCATGCCCGCCAGCACCAGTGGAAAACTACGAACAGAGCAAAGCAGAAAACCAACAATGGGAAAG
>PVIJ01005310.1:0-105409 GCA_004024925.1 Scalopus aquaticus
CGGAGGGAGGGAAGGGAAAGGGCACAAAATGGAATAGAAAAGAACACAAGGGACCATGGAGATGGATCACGGGTGAATTGGTGGTGGGCTACCCAAGGGGAATGCAAAATGTAAAAGACATAAATAACAATGAAAATATATATTATAAATAAAAAAAAGAAAAAAAATAATAAAAATACTATTTGAGGGTGGATTTTTTTATAGTTTTTTTTGTTTGTTTCATAAACAATGACCAAATTGAGAAAGCAAAAACAACAACTAAAATATTGCCACCATTATCACCTATAGGCAGAAGTTTGGAACTTTTGTTTTTACCTTTGCTAGTTATCATTTTTTTCAGATTACTGTGGCTTGATTCAAAAATCTTAATCCTGCTTTGAAAATCGGTGATAGGGAACAAATGCAGACTTATGTTTGCTAAATTAATTAAGCAAGGAGGGCAGTAGACTGTGGTGGCTCTACTGGCGACCTACATAAATAAATCCAAACCTATGTCTGTAAATACCTCAAAGTTACAAAATCAAAATGGTAAGGACAACCTGTCACCAATAGCCAACTAGGCTTTAAGGTATAACCAATCTATAACTTACTTATTTTGTAACTGCCTTTCTTCTCCAAATGTCTCTCCTGTGGTTAAAATGTTCCTATCCACTTCCAGTTTGACATTGTACTACTGGAATCAATTTTTGGTCAGACATTTAAAAAAAAAAAAAAGTCAATATGACTCAGTTTACCTGTTAACAGTTCTGCTTTTAGAAGTGGAAAGCATATGAGATTTCCAGCCCCCAAGTAGCAACCAGCAACCAGAAATAAGTACCTGATAATTTCCTTGAGCTTGCTATTTCTTATGGCCTCTAGAGGTGATGGGTAAGTTCCTCTAAGGTCCTGGATGTTAACTCTGCAGATTGAGTTATAAGCTTTCAAAAATTGTACTTTTTTTTCCCTACAGGATCCAGATACCACCAGACTGGGTGCAAATTGGAAACTGAACTGAGTCAATTTAGAATTGTGACTGGTGGCTGAAGCCAAAGACTGTTATGGGTATTGCCCCACGCAGGGGTGGGGGCTGGTTAGGATGGATAGCCCCAGGGAAAATTCGAACAAAGTATCCTATTTGTGGGGGAAGACTTTGATAAGAAATATAAGGGACTGCAGAAGCAGTCCCCAGGATTCAGTGTTCGAGCATTCAGTGTTCAGGAGTCAGCATTTTTGAATCTTCAGCGATTGTGGGATCAGCAATTTCTGCCCTCGTGAAGTCAATCTTTCGGAAGGCTATTGCAGGCCTCAAAGATGTGGAGAGGCTTCCAGGAGCCAACCTCAGAGGAGAAAAGTTCAGAGGCTTTGCATGTAGCTGAGCAACTGAAATTATACCCAGCTTTGCTGCTGTTACAGCCATTCAGGGAAGACAAAGACCCAGAGCTGGGTCCCTCGCTGAGCTGCATGAGTCTGGCCATTAGTTGGGACATTTGGCCACCACATCTGCTGTTTTGAGTGTCCCTTGTCTGGTGCTGCGCTGGGGCATCTCGGCAGTTCCAGGGAGCATCTCCTGTTGTGTCTTCTGCTCTCTTCATGAGTTGGATCTTGGTCTATAGTCTGGCTCCAAGTCCTCAGGGCAGGAAGATATCAACTTGGTTTAGGACATTAAAACATTTATGTTTATGTTTAGGACTTTAAAACACTGTTTTTATGTTTAGGACTTTAAAACACTGTTTCAGGAGAGGTAAACAACCACTTTTGGCCACAGTAACTCTTTGTTTTCTCCATGGTTTGTTAAATAAATCCCATTATTGTTGTTCTCTGAGCCTCAGAAGTCTTGCAATTATGCACGGGGGTGAAGAACTCAGAGAGTAATCAATAAACTGTTTGGGCAGTATCCTTGGCCAGCTGCAGTACCCCCTGCTACCCTGTTACCAGAATCACAGCCAGTTCCAGAGTAAAACTGGGTTCCACATAGAAAGAGTCTCAGCTGAAAAAAAAAAAAAAAAAAAAAAATATATATATATATATATATATATATATATATATATATATATATTGTTTTAAGGCTGAACAAATAGTACCAAATAAAATCTTGAATTAGAGTGACCATATGGAGAAATTTTAATTGTCTTAGATAAGCTTTTCCATTACACGATGTCCTGGAGAAGGAGCCTCAGCAAGCCTGCACTCTGTAGCATTGAGGGTAAGATGTTTCCCTTGTCTACAATTTCTGGTGACCACAATGAGACACACTGAAATACTTCTCTCTAGACACTACAAACAGAACCTGGGAAACTGATAGAAGCCAGGAATGGTAATAATTATGACCAAAGTCAGCTCTCCCAGATCTCATATGTGGTGCCTCATGCATAGATGACAAGTCCAATTTCAAATTGTTCCTATGTTCCTAAATTCAGTTTGACAGGGGGGGAAAATGGTTAATTGGTTATAGATCTTTTCTCTCCTAGTGACAGCTATTGCTTTTTGTATGTCTTACTTTATATCTTGACTTGGATCAGCACCCATCATGGTAGGGCCACCCCTATATAATCAGGCAGATATGGGTTGCACTCTATTTGACAGCCCTCATAGGAATTATCTAGGTCTTTCTTTGTGTTTTCTTTGGGGGTGGCTCTGGACTTGTGTCCTCTTTGCTGAGGCTACATACATCCTAGGGTTTTCAATTCTTTCAGGAATATTGACTAAATTTCTTTTTTTCTCTCTCTCATTCTCCTCTTACTTTCTTATTTCATGTAAAACAGAATGAAATAATTTCCTTAATCTTGAAATGATGTTTGGGACTCTTCTCTCACTTGTGCTATTTAATTAAACTTAAAAATACTCATCTAGCATAAAAAGGACACACCTTACCACTTTTACTAAAATCATCTCTCTGAGCACAAGTCAGTGTTGATTTCATTTCTACGTGTTATCTCATGTTGAATACATTTTTAATGAGTCCAGACTTTTCTTCTAAACAGATGTTCCTTGAACATTTTCACCTTTTTTTTCCCCTGCTGGTAGATTGCTTAAATAAGTTGGCACCAAATTGTTAGGTTATAAAACTGCATACTTTGTTGGAATCAATTACATATTAGCATAAAATTCAGTGAGCTTGGCCCTGGGTGTTTCCCCATGGATAGGAAGTAGCCTTTCTCACCATTTTATTACCTCATTCATCAGTGTTTTATTTGCAAACTGAAGACTCTTTCCCTGGATGTCTTCTTCTATGCTAATAAGCTACCAGTTAGCCTTGTCCAAGAATTGTGTAGCCCTTCAGGGTTAATTTCTGAAACAAAGTAATTTAATCCCCTAGCTATTCCCTGGAAAAGATAAATACAGGACAGTATTAGTGCAGACACAAAAACAAGATTCAGATATTTCTTTTCAGGAAGCCACTCACATATTTACCTTCACCCTTAAACCTTAATTACAAAGATTGTTAAAAATGATGGCAATACAGTACTTGCATTTGTTGCCGTACACACCAAGTGTGTAAGTTATAAAGGCACACTCTGAAAATAACTCAAGTTGATTATTTATCTCATAAGTGAAGTAATTGTCTACCTTTTCAAAGTAATTATTGACACTTTCTAATTTTGGCCTTGGAAGGAAATAAAGGTCTCACCAAAGTCCAGATTCTTGATAAAAAATTGCACCTATTCTCTCTACTCTTGCCATAATATCAATTTTTCACGACTGACTTTGACATTATCTCTTCCTCTTTCTTCATTTCCTCTCTTACATGATAACTGAAATATGACTGTTGAAGTAAAAGAAATATTATGCCCCTTGCAAGTTTCATAAAAGGAGGAGAGTACTTTCCTTTTGTTCTATGCTCTCAGATAGTGTCACTGCATTGCAAAACAATCACATTCAGAGGCCAAACACTGAAATCCTTTACTTCTATGTCACCTTTGATTATCATTTTTACTTAAAAATGGCTTTTAAATTGAAAATTTCATTAGTAAGCTTCATTTTCTTTGTACCGTGTAGTCTTTTTTGTAAGAGTGTTGAAATAAAATTAATATTCTTTGAAGCCATAGGAAATTGTTTTTCAGATAGAAAAAAAATTCTCATACTTCAAAAAATTCACAATCTCCGCTTCTGAAAGATAAAGTATTAATGATAATATAATTATATTGAATAAAATATTGTAATATTAAGTTGTAGTTTAAGAAAATAGGCTATCACCTTTATACTTTTTGATCTCAAAATGTAGCAGCTATAGAGGGATTTTTTTAATTATGCCTCATTTCAAAATGAACAGCAAATTCTCCACCTAAAATGATGTGAGACGTATGTACCATCACCTCTCATGTATTAATCAATTATCTCATGATTGACCTTCATTAGTTTAATATGCTTGCTTTTACAAATATGTGATCATATCTGTCATTAAAACAATATCCACATACCCCGTTCTTAGTCAATACTATATTATACACAAAAAATTATGTCACATAATGAATGACATCTCTCATCTCATGTGAAGAACATCTTCATAACCAGTCATATTACTTAAGTTAAATTTTACATGTCCTAAATTAAGCTTTTTGCTATTAATATATTGGACTTTCAACACTAAATTGGTAATATAATTTTTCCCTCAGAATGTTGTTTTTTTCAGTTTTACTATAAATAAAAATAAACCAAATAGTAGTAAGAATTTGAAACCCATCTACCCATAAACTAGTTATACTTGGTGATTTTAAACAGCAGATTTATTATTTGATATTTCTACAGATTTAAAGTCAGAAATAGGTATCTCTGGGTTCAAAAATGTGGGCTATCTTCCCTTTCCGGATACTCTAGGGGAAATCTGTTTTCCTGTTATTCCAGCTTCTAGAGGCTGTTTGCACACGTATTGTTCCATTCCTCTATCTTCAAAGCCAGCAACATCAGATCAAGTCTCTTTAAGCTGCCATCACTCTAGTTCTCCCTATTCTCCCTTTCTCCTCCACTTAAAAACCATTAATGATTATATTGCTTCATTTTCCCATCTCTTCCCCATTCCATCACACCGTAGAATCATATGGGATAATCTCAAGGTCAGTTGGTGTACAATCTTCCATCTGCATCCTTTAATTATCCTTTACCATTAACAAGATATTCAGTTTTTTGAGATTAAGAATGGGACCTCCGGGCTACCCTGGTGGTGTAAGGGGTTAAGTCTCCGCACTATGAAGCTATCACAACCACTACAGCACAAGAGTTCAATCACCAGCCAAGGAATTGACCTACATGGTGCAGCAGATCTTTTCTATCTCTTCCGCTGCTTCCCTCAGCAGTGTATTTCAGTAGACCCACCTGTTCTGCTACCCACTCTGTCTCTGGTGAGTCCTTTCACCTCCCCCCCACACACACACCTCTGACTCTTGTATGCATAAATAAGCAAATCTTTGAAAAACAAGAATGGGGGCCTCCCTGGTGGCGCAGTGGTTAGGCACTGCACTGTGGAGATTTTGGCAGCAGTGACGCAAGTTCGACGCAGGGCCGGAGAGATTCCCACATGATGTGGCAAACCTCTCCTGCCTTGCCCGCTGCTCCCCTCAGCAGTGTGTTTCCATCAATGTGCCTTTTCTGCTCCCCACTCTGTCTCTGGTGACCCCTCTTGCCGCCCCATGCTTCTGGTCTATACCCCAGCTTGTATGCATAAATAAATCTTTAAAAAAAAAAACAACAAGAATGGGACCTCCTTGCCATTATTTCATCTATCTGCTTCTCCCACAACACACCTTTTTTTCCTGTATGTTTGTTTCAGTTTTCTTATCAAACAAATCTCATATTTTACATCATTCCATCAATAATTATTTCTGTATGTATCTTAATAGATAAGGACATTTTGTTAAATATAACCAAAACAAATATTACATTACAAACCAAACAATAATTCCATATCATCTAATATAGTCTGTTTCTAATGTTTCCTGATTATCTTACAAATATCATCTGCAATTAATGATTTATCAAAATAATTTCACGTTTTATTTAGTTGCTGCATATCTTAATTCCCTTTATTCGATATCAATTCCTCCTTTTTTTATTTTATATCATTTACTAGTTGAGACAATTAATTGTGTACATTTTAGAATTTTCCAAACACTGTTTGGCTGTTTATAATTATGTAGTGTATTTAATGTGAAACTCTAGTCTCCATATTGCCTATACACTGATAGATTCAGGATAGTTTTTTTCTTCCTACTAATATGCTATTGTATTGCCTGTAATTCATATTGCATCAAATTGGGTAATACACAGTTGTGTGTTTCTCTAAATTTTTGTAATTTTAAAAATGGTGATCAGTTTCAGGAGTTGTTAACATGTCTATTATGACATTGCTTATCAACCCTTAACCTACTGACATTAGAAAACAATTGACAGTAGTTGCCAAGATACTTTGAGACTACCTTTCAGCAATTTCCTCTATTATTAAATATACACCAATGTCCAATGTTCTTTGAGAATTAACTTACCAGAGTGTCCATGTATTTTATTAGTGTGAAGAAGGAGGCACATTAGTAACTGACAAATTTCTTTGTAAACACAAAAGTAATACTGTCTTAATTCAAGTCTCCGTTGTCTGCCATCTTGACTTTGGTTTCTTATCCATAATGATTTCAATATTTTTTCAAAGAGAATACACCGAAGTGACTGATAATCTTTACAGAGATACTACTTATGAAATATTACAAAGAGGGCCTCCGTGGTGACACGAGGGATTAAGTCTCAGCACTATGAAGCTATCGGCAGCCACTGCAGCATAAGTTTGATCCCCGGCCAGGGAGCTGGCCCATATGGTGCAGCAGACATCTCCTGTCTCACCCGCTGCTCAATAGATGTGCTTGTTCTGCTCCCCACTCTGTCTCTGGTAAATCCTTTCACACACACACACACACACACACACACACACACACACACACACACACCTCTGACCTATACCCCAGCACTCATATGCATAAATGAATCTTTAAAAAAAATAAAATATTACAAAGAATGTGTAAATCACCATGTTATTTAGTTAATTTCTGTGTTTTCTATGATAGATTTCATAGAAATTACACCTAGGCAGACTGTTTGAAAAATAATAACTACATTTTTATCATATTATTTAATCTTTTTTAAAGATACTATGATATTTATAAAAAAGTTTTGATTGGTTATGTATTTCATTTTTTCTATTAAATATATTAAAGTCTTAATATACAGCAGCAAGTTCTAGTCACATATTATACTTGTCTAATTAGTATAATTACTGTACATGAAATTACATAATCAAGACATAATTAAGTAAAACTTAAGATGCATAATTGATTGGCATTAGCAATGTATATGTTTGTGTTTTTCTTTTAGAAACATAAAACTGGATAATTCATTTTTAATAAATATATAGGGATTTTAAAAGCTTTTTAAAATACCTGATTGTGCGGATCCTAATATTACCTCAATTAAATAAATTTTAAAATTTATAAATGATATGTGGATACAAATGTGATGCTCAAAAACTTAATGAATTTTATTGAAGTTATTTTCCAAATGGTATCCCAGAAAAGCAGGTTGGGTCTTTTACTTTCTAAGACTATTTCTGAACAAGACCTTATTAGTATAACATTCCATCTGGCAATATTTTAGTGAATCTTAGAAATGGTCTTTTCCTGTTTCTGCTTACCTAAGAGGAATAACAGAGTGGGTTTGTAAAATTGGGACAAAAATACCCCTGCCCCTTTTAGGAGAAAAAAAAAACTGATTGCTCTTAAGTTGATAAGCTGTGTTTCAGAATACAGACTCAAAAGAATGTTCACTGTACTCAGGGTGACCTCTCATTGCCCACAATTAGCCATATGAGATATAACTAAGACACCTTACTCATGATTAGAAGAACAACCTTAAGAAGTGAGCATTATTATACTTACCTGGCAGGGGAGATACCATGATCACGAAGGTGGTTTTCCCAGGGCAAGGCTTATCCATTGCACTCCGGATGTGCTGACCCCTGCGATTTCCCCAAATGTGGGAAACTCGACTGCATAATTTGTGGTAGTGGGGGACTGCGTTCGTGCTCTCCCCTAAAAAAAAAAAAAAAAAAAAAAAAAGAAGTGAGCATTATCTGTTTCTCTACAGTTTTGAATCCAAATTGTAGTTACACTATGATTTAGCAGAAAGCAATGTGCCAGACTTACCAACGTATTTAAAAAAAATATTCTAGCTTGTTAGTCAACCCCACAAATACTGTCCAAAGGCCCATCTTTAGGGAAATTGAGTTGAGCCTTGCTGCCAGTATCCTGCAAGTAACTGCATTAAACTGGTTGTTTTCTCAAAAGCTGGTGCATGGTGTTTGGCTTCTGTGCTATGTTGTAGCAGTTCCATGTTTATCAAAATTGTACATAATAACCTTTGGAGAAATGTTAGAGTGTATAATCTTATTCTTTATTCTTAATTATAGATATTGTAATATAAAGACAGTAATCAAATATCTTTGACAAATGTCTATTAGCAAGTAAATCACTCTCTAGTATTTGATTCTTCATATAAGAAAAGCAATAAAATCTATATTTGAACACCTATCCAAATCTTTAAAACATACTTTGTCCCATGTGCTTGTCCACATATCAGATTTAACTGATTAACACTTTGTGGTCTGCTCACGTACTAGTACATGTTTTTGTCACCAGTATCAGGTAAGCAGCTCATGTATTAATACGTGTTCATCTAGTCTTCAGTTTTTCACGCCACAGTGGATTTATTTGGAACTATTAGGAGCTATTTCTTTGATCGTACTCACTCTAGAAGCTTTACACATTGTTTTGGTGAAAGTGTAAGGTGTTTTATGAGAGATATTACAGTTTTTTTAATATCCAGTAGTTCAGGAATTGTGTGTGTTTTACTGAATGCTTATACCATTCATGCGGTGGCACAGAAAATGGCTGGCCCCAAGGGCTGGTAAATTTAAAGGGCAACGGCACACAAAGTGTTAATTTTTATGAATATTTCTAATGCCTATCATTAGCTTTTTGTGCATTTATTATCTGACCATATATCACATACTTCAGAAATACTTGGAAGTAGGATTCCATTCTGCAGGGATCTGAACATCACAAAGATTCCATTTATCACAACTTGTCGAAGGACCTTAAATACTGTATTTTTCTATAGTATTTTCATTTTTTTTAACTTTAACAAATCATTTATTTAAACAGGTATATAAAGTTCCCTAGAACATTTCACACCATTGTACTTTTGGAGAATACTAGCACAGTACCTAACATATAATTTAAAAGAAAAACTATTGTTAAAACTAGAAATATCCCAAATAAGATAACTGAGCATTGATATTTTAAATCAAATATTGCAACTCATTATTAAATTCCACAAAATTTCTAGTGCATCTATTTCCATATCTTCCTGTCCCTGAAGAAAACTTTCTAAACAATGAATACTAACTGGGATAAAAATATACTTAATACCCCCTGAGGGGCCTCCCCGGTGGCACAGCGGTTAAGCGCTGCGCTGTGGAGCTGTTGGCAGCGGCGACGCGAGTTCGACGCCTGGCCGGGGAGAATCCCACATGGTGCAGCAGACCTCTCCTGCCTCGCCTGCTGCTCCCCTCAGCAGTGTATTTCTGATCTGCCTGTTCTGCTACCCACTCCATCTCTGGTGAACCCTCTCACCACCCCAAGCCTCTGGCCTGTACCCCAGCTTATATGTATAAAAAAAAAAAATACCCCCTGAGAATAATCAGCTTATATTCTATGATTCAGTCCACGAATCACTTTTACCAAGTTAAATTACTTCTAGAACATAATATATAATAATTTGCATGTATAAAATCAAACTGAAGCGTGGGCATCCCAAGGCCCCACCTAACAGCAGTGACCCTCAGTCACCCTCAGGGAAGTGCCCCCAAACTGGCCCACACAGCAGCACACTGGGAAAGAGGTCACTCCTCAGTCCCACCTAAAAACAGTGATAATCACCACACTCAGGCAAACACCACTCAGACTGGCCCTACCGACCTGCACCTGGGGAAAGAGTGCACACCTCAGTGCTGGCCGCAGGAGGGCCTGAAAGCAGCAACCCTCAGTGAACCTCAGGGAAGCACCCCTGATCCAAAGCCCCTTGCAGTGCCAGCAAGGCACAGGGCAGGTTCCCTATGATTCAGGCAGATGGTCTAGGAGGAGTCCTGGAGCCCTTGGGGGCTTTTGCAGGCTTTTAATTTTCTTTCTGCAATGAGGCAACCAGATACAGGGCAGGTAGGGTGGCCAGGGTGGGAGTAGGAGGGGTGTGCCAGGAGGCTGGCAGGCCTCCCAGCCCCCGGTAAATCTTCACACCCTTTGGGCTCATCTGCTGTACCCCAAAAGTTCCTCTGTTGCTGCCGCTTCCTTTTTCTTCTGCTGCTACGGTTGCCTCTGCCCTGATTCTTCCACCCTTACAGGTTGGCTCTCCGGGCCCAGGTGCGCCCACTCACGCACACTCACGCACACTCACGCACACTCACGCCTCACTCCGGGCATCGCACGGGGCACACGTGTAGGACCACAGGTGTCCATCATTAAATCTAATGGCTGTAAGGTGGAAAATCCTGAACCTTGGAGAATCTGTGGACACCATTGTCCAGGCTGTGCGAAGTCCTGCCCCAAACAGCTGCCTAGTAGTAGGAAGCTTCCAGGACATTCCTCAGGAATCACTGGTATCTGCTGGTGCCTACTAGGCCTGAACTGCTTTCCAGACCCATCCTGGATCTTTCTGGGGTCTATTGAGGCCTACCACAAATTGAACACTTGGCATTCCCACTCTATTGCTTCCAGAGCCTGCAAGACCAAGTGGCTATCTGCACTTGCCCAGGTTACATGCTCCATTCTACTGCCTGCTGGGGCCCTCTGCTCTTTATATTGCTCCTAGTAAGTATGCTATAATCATCTGTTTTTCTGTTAGGAATTATTGACTTTGTTCTTTTGCAAACTTGCTGTGAGTATATGGAGGTGAGACCAGCATCTTAATTCTGCTTTCATCTTGTTGTTTTATTCCCTACATTCCATTTTAAAATAGCCATTACCTATAAGGATTTTGTGGCATTTTTCTGTTTCTCTTAAAGAGACAATAAATGTGGTTGCATTATAATGATTAATATGTTATTAACATAATATAATTGTTTTCTGAATTTCTTTGTAGTACTAGTTACGTTATTTGCACCACAACGGACTCTCTAACCACCAATTTAAATTTAATCTGTAGATATGTTAATAGTGTTTACATCAAGAAAAGCTGAATTAAAGATTAAATAATCTCAGGAAAGACTTTACATTATCTATCATCCTTGCAAATGAAGGAATTTATCTACTTTGAAATGCAAATATCTTCAAATAAATTATTTCATGTAAATTTAATCTCAATAAAAAGGTACAGAATAAAAACAATTGCCAGTATCAGGACATCATCAATTTTAAAAGTGTTAAAAACAATTTCCCTACTGGAAACATTTTATGTGAAAAAATATTTTTGGTATTTTATAAATATTAAGAATACTAATATTTAATTAAATTATGCCTCTTAATGAAAGATAGGTTAACTTTTTTCTTTCACTTGAAAGCTTTTGATTTATATGAAGAAATCTATGTTGGTCCCATAGTATTTTGGGGTTATACCAAACTACTTCCATAATTTCTAAGATGGTATGGATTTTAAGTCAGAAAATGCCATCCTGGTGAATGTCACCTGGTGCCTACATAACTTGTTAATATACATATAAACTTTCATGCCCCAGCGACCGTGTATCTTAAACATGCTGATAGGTAGCTAAGGTTAAGAGGGAGGAGTGAAGGAAAAAAGGTCAAAGATGTATAAGGAATGTTGCTGGAAAATTAAGAGGATAGAAAGATTAAAAAAACAAAACAGAAGACAGAACCTCATAGACTCTTCTTTCTAACAGTTGTTTTTGTTTTTGTGTGTGTGTTTTCTCACAAAATTGCAATTAACTTTCCAATCCTTTCCTTACCTTTCTCTTTAAGTAATTAGTAGAAAAGTCAAATTCCTACAGATGGAGAAAATCCATTGCAATTCTGGCATAATCATGAAGAAGGACTCTTACTATGAAAAGTGGAAGATTTAGTTATTAATAGGGTAGCCTTTTAAATGGAGGAGACAGAACTGATTTGAATTTACTCCAGAGATTTACTTGCTGAGTCACATGTAGCACTTACTCTTTCTAACTCATTTCCTCTCCTATCAAATGCGTGCTATTTATTTCTTCATTAAGCATCAAGTCACATAAATGAGAAATATTAAAAGTTTAACGTGTAGTATATTGTCTGGCCGGTAGCAAATAATTTATAAATAAAATTTCAGTGATATTTCTTCTACTGCTTCATTTAAAACCTACTCACTTATTATTATTTCTCATTGATAAAGATGGTGAAAATTATTTTAACTTTGGAGTGTGATGTTCAGCAATGTATTTATTGCTGAAGATTTTCAGATGAGAACATTGACATACCCTGCAGTGTTTCTTACCAACTAACCAAGTAAAGTTTGGTACTCTGTGCAAAAGCTATTAAGAGCATTGTTTGAATACAGGATTGATATTCCCAAAAATAAAAATAAATCATAAACCCAATAATTGTCTAATCATGCAATAGTTTTAGTGATGAAAGACTACCAAAAAATCTTTTTTACTCTTTAGGCAACTTTTGTTGCTATCATACTTAAGACCTGTAAAAAAAGTAAAGGTAAATTCAGGTGCTTCACTACCTCAATTGTGGTAGATATGAAATTTCCAAATTCTCTTGTTGAGATTCCTATTCAAATGGATAAGATTATATGTTGGTTTTATTTGACTTCCTTGTCCTCACATAGTGTTTTAGAAATTACAAGACATCCCCTAGATATATTATTCTGACTGAACTATGCACCCCTTATGAGGAAAATGTATTCTTAATCTATATAACCTTACTTTATCACCTTTGAGAATTCTCCACCAAGAACAAGAATAAGGTTTTGAGCCATTAAGAAAATTGGCTTAAAAATATAAGAATCTATTTATAAAATAAACACTCATTACAAATCTTCAGTGTTGTACTAAGTCTAGTGATATGGGATAACTAGAACATTATTCCTGCCTTCCAGGGGTTCATATGGTCAGAGGATAGAAATAAGCATTTATATAAATAATTGAATAAAATTCATTATTTAACACAATCAGGGTCAGGGGAAATCTACTGAAAGATAGGAAGATGGTTTTATATCTATGTAAGTCTTCCTGGGGAAGGCAACAATTGAATTATGGGAACTCATATAGTGCCAGTGATCAGGCTATCAAGAAATAATAGGTAGAGAGTTCCAAGTGAGAAAGGAGTAAGGGAAGAGAGGAGGGGAGAGAAAAAGAGAGGAGAGGGGAGTGGAGAGGAGGGAGAAGAAAAAGGGTAAATGGGGAAGGAGTGGGAAGTGATCATAGGGAAGGGAAGAGAAATATAGGAAATGACCAGATACTCTACAACATTAAACATCCTACTATTACTAGCAGGGAATTGATCTAGACATATCAGATTATTGTTATAAATAAGCAAACCCTAAATCCACAAAGCAATACTTTGATTATCACATAATCTTTTCAAAATGCTTATTTCTCAAACACTAGTAAATGAATGTAGTTATTCTATTTCCAAGATTAACACTTGATGTACATATATTGTTAAACGCATCCCTGACTCCTAAAATAATTGACAAGGATGTGTCACATGTAGCACTTTAAGGATTTTTATCATTTTTGCTTGATTGTAGAATGTACATTTTGTAGAATGTACATTTTGCCAATCTATTTGTGTGATTTAGACAAGTTTATATTGATGCAGATAACCTCATAGAATATTATGAACCACATTTTCTAAGATTAAGTTAGAAATGTAAAGAGAAAATTTTTACTACAATTTTGGCTACCTCTAAGTCTATTTCTAATAGAAAGATAACAAGATGTTTTTGAATCTAGAGCCTAACTGTATTCAATTTTAGTCACATTTTTATTTAATAAAAATGTGTGTGATTATTTAACTTCATGTTTAAATCTAAAATAGAATTTAGTACTTGATTGGTCATACTGTTAATATACTTTTATCAATGACAGTTTAACAAAATTGTGTTGTTTGCAAGTTATTTACCATATGAAATATTACTGAATCTAATAAAAAAACATAATAATACATGATGAATCAAAAGTCCTGTTTAACAAGATAGAATCAATTAACAAAGGCAGTTTAAAACTAAGACCTTATGTCTGAATAATCCATCTGGTTTTTCCATTCTGCACTTCACCTTGAAACCTAAATTAACTGCATCATAAAGCAGAGTTTTATAGATTATAAACAACATTTTTAATTATATCTGAGCTATAGGAATAGCCTTTAAAATCAGTTTTCTATTTTATCCTAATTGTCTGGCAGTTTCTCATAAGTTCAAATTAATTGGTATAGAAATAAATCATAATCCTATTTTACCCTAAGATGAAAGGTCACCGTATATCCAGTAGTAAATGTTCTTTTCTCTTTCTGGCATAGATTTCATGGAAAATTATTTTTCTTAGAGTCAGCATACTGGAGGCTTAATTATAACCATGGTTTAATAATGTTATATTAATTGTGATGATTAAACTATTTTCCTTTGCGCTCCTGTGCACACTGATCATAATGAATGGTAGAGAAACATTTACAAATTGATATAAAATTCCAATTTAAATGTATCAATAATTATCATTTTTGTGTTTTTACTTGATAAATAAGATGAAGCACATTTGAAGAAGGAAAAAATAAGTTTCATTAATACCAGACATACACTGACAAGTTCAGGGTAAGAACAGCAGACTGTGTTGAAGGAGTCAGTGTGTACCCACCCTGCCCCATCCCCCCGGAGTTGACCCTCATGGTGCAGCGAACCAGTCCTGTTTAGCCTGCTGCTTCCTTCAGTAGTGTATTTCAGTAGATCTCTTGGGAACCCTCTCACCCCCCACACTTACAGCCTACACAAGAGTTCTTGTATACTTAAATAAATGAATAAATAAATAAATCTTAAAAATACAACAAAGTAATAAATACCAATTCAGTGAAAAATAAGGTATGCTCACAGCTGACTTGCTTGAAGCTCTGCTCATAGTATTGATGATAAAAAGACTATTCCTGTTTCCCATAACAGTAGACGAATTATGAAGGGAAAAAAAGAAGCATAACAACATGTTAAAACTATAAGGTAAACTCAGTAAGGTGGAAGATGGAATTAGAGGAAAATATGATAGAATTATTAATTAAAAATATAATATCTTGAATAAATTGTCAAACAAAATTTCAAATTATCTTACTCAAATTCATCGAAATAAAAACAATATATTAACTGAAAAGAAAATTGATATCATTACTAAGCAATGCAAAAAGTTATAATTATTTAGAGAAAATATTGAAGTTGGAATATTGTTGATAATATTAAACAAATATTATGGAAATAGATAATGGTTTCCCTAATGCAGAATTACAGTGAAAGATGTGACAAAATGAAGTGTCTATAAAAAATACAAGTATGAAAGCGCTGAACTTAAAGGGCCGGCACAAAATAGACCGCAGGCAGAGAGAGGGATTCAAATGTGAATCCTAGATTTACTACATCCTCATATTTCATAAAAGCATGAGAATGGTTCAATCTACAGTCACAATTCTGGATGTAATTTGTTTTTTAACTGTTACGATCCCCTTCATCCTCTTAAATATCCAATTTCCTGATCCTTTTTAGAAACTTTGAGACCTAAGTTTCAAATTCTTTTTGTTCTATTTCCATAATATTTGTTTAATATTAACTTAATAATAGTTCTAAGTATTACCATCCCATATCCTTTTATGAAAAATTAAAAACAAAGCTTTCCCAGAGTCCATTTTGTTTACATATACTGACAAGAATAGACAATGTGATAACTTGAGAGTAGGCTGCTGTCACTGCTAGCCGTTCAAGTAAATCTGCACTTACAACTGTATAAATCTGGATAAGTTGCACCTCTTTCCCTAGCAGCAAATAATCTTAAAACTTACCTTAATTGTCTCTTAGTGAAATTTTGAGGCACCTGTAACAACTTGTGTCTCATATATAGCTCAAGTAATGATTTTCTAATTTTTAATTTTGTGAAATGCAAAAACCCCCAAATTTTATTACCCTAATCACTTTTAACAGTTAAATTCATTCATATTATTGTGTAACCTGCATCATACTGTAGAGAATCAACCAGTCTATAATCCCACCAAATGTGTATGAGGATTCATTTTTCTCCATAAAAATCCAATACTTGTTCTTAGTTTTGTTTATCTTTACAACTTAACAGCCTATACACTTGTGAGGTGGTATCTCATTGTGGGTTTCATTTGTCTTTCCCTGTGGGTCAGTATTGTATTTTTTCATGTGCCAATGACCATCTGCATATTTTCTTTGGGGAAATGTCAGTTTATCTCTTCTGTACATTTTTTTAAATTGGGTTATTTACCTTTTTTTTTTTTTTTTTTTTTTTTTTTTTTTTTTTTTTTTTTTTTTTTTTTTTTTTTTTTTTTTTTTTTTTTTTTTTTTTTTTTTTTGCTTATTGTATGAGTTCAAGCCCCTGTTGAATGCATGATATTACAAGATTTTTTTTTTCTAATTCTGTGGGTTGTAATTTGTTGGACTGATAGCTTTTATTTTTCCACTGTGCAAAGTCATTTTATTTTGATATAATCACATTTGCTTATTTTTGCTTTTTCTTCCCTTGTATTTATAATTGAGTTCCCAGTGATGTCAATAAACCAGTACTGATGAATGTTCACCTGTTTTTTCCTTTTTTTGTTTTCAGGTCTTAAGTCTTTAATAAGTTTTGAGATAATTTTTGTGCACGGTATGAGCGAGTGGTTTAGTTTCATTATTTTCCCTATGGCTGCCCAATTTTGCCAACATGTTTATGTTGTAGAGACTTTGTTTTTTTCCATTTTATACTGTTGACTCCTTTGTCCTAAATTAACTGTCCATATAAGTGTGGGTTTATTTCTGTGCTTTCAATTCAATCTGTCTCTGTTTGTTTTTTATACCAATACCATACTGATTTGATTGCTATAGATTTGAAGTACAGTTTGAAATCTGTATATGTGATAGCTCTGTTCTTTTTTGTCACATTTGCTTAGGCTACTTGGGGTCTTTTGTTGTCCCATGTAAATTTCAATAATCTGTGCTCTGTTTCCTTGAATAATGCCTTTGAAACAAAGAATCACATTGAATGGATTAGTAAGATAACCATTTTAATAATGTTAACTTTTCGAAAACATAAGTGGGAAGTGTCTATTTCCTTGTGTCCTCTTCTATTTTAATAATGTGTTATAGTTTACATGTACAGGTCATTCACCACATTTACTATTTATTTAAGTTTATTCCTAGGCATTTACTCATTTTTGATGTGATTGTAACTGGAATTATTATTTTTTTTTATTTCTATTTATTTCTAGTACAATTTTGTAAATAGGAACAAAACAGATTTTATATATTGATTTTGTATCTGTTCAATTTAGTGTATTGATTTATTGTTTCTAGAAGTTTATTGGTTGAACATTTAGGATTTTCTATGTATTCAATCATGTTGTATGGGTGTTGATTTCTCCTACCGCATATGTATTTTCTCCTATGTGTTTTCAGATCTGAAAATAATTGTCTAATGTATTTTGGTGCTCCTTCATTTGGTGAGTATATATTGATGAGTGTCATGTCTTCTTGATGTATATTTCCCTTGATCATTTTATGGTCTCTATCTAGATAGTTTCTTGTCACTTTTGTAGCTTGAAGTTTATTTTATTGCATATGAGTATGGCTATCCCAGCCTCCTTTGGAAGGGTTGATTTGCTTATAGAATTGTTTTCCAACCATTATCAATACTTCCAATCTATATTTAACTTTAGAGTTCAGGTGTGTTTCATGGAGACAGCAGAAGGTTGAATATTCTTATCTAATTCAGCATGCTACTCTGATTTTGATTTGTGAGTTTAGTCCATTTATGTTAGAGTGATGAGACATGGAGGTCTATTATTACCATTTTGTTCATCATTTTATGGCTTACTCAGTACTAAGGTCATTTTTTATTTGTTTTAATGCAGTAATGGTTCCAAGGCATATTAAAGGGTTGAAAATTCTTCTTATATTTATTATTCTTGAAGTTCTTTCCTTTGTTACCTCAGTATCACCTTAATTTCATAAGAACAACAATGTTCAAATCCCACTACACATTTCAAACTTGCTGGTTTCTTTTTTTTAATATATATTTTTATTGTTATTTATATCTTTTACATTTTGTATTCCCCTTGGGTAACCCACCACCAATTCACCCATGATCCATCTCCGTGGTCCCTTGTGTCCTTTTCTACTCTATTTTGTGTCTTTATCCTCCCCCTCCCCCCACACCCCCAAATGTCTCTCTCCTATTTGGTTTCCCTGTTATAAGTGAAACCATTCAATATTTTTCTCTTTCTTTCTGTCTTGTTTCTCTGAGTATAATCCCCTCTAATTCCATCCATGTTGCTGCAAATTGCATGTGTTTATCTTCTTTGAACACTGCATAGTATTCCATTGTGTATATGTACCACATCTTCTTGATCCAGTCATCTATTTTTGGACATCTGGGTTGCTTCCATACCTTTGCTATTTTGAACAGTGCCACAATGAACATACGGGTGCTTGTATCCTTTTGGATTAGTGTTTTTGTGTCTTTTGGGTAGATTCCCAAAAGTGTTATTGATGGGTCGTATGGAAGCTCCATGTTGAGCAGTTTGAGGAATCGCCATACAGCTTTCCATAGTGGTTGGACCAGTTCACATTCCCACCAGCAGTGCAGAGGAGTTCCTTTTTCTCCACATCCTTTCCAGCATTTGTTATTGCCTATATTTTTAATGTGTGCCATCCTCACAGGTGTGAGGTGCTATCTCATTGTGGTTTTGATTTGCATTTCCTTGATTATAAGTGATGTTGAACATTTTTTCATGTGTCTGTTGGCCATTTGTTTTTCTTCTTTGGAGAAGTGCCTTTTGAGCTCTTCTGCCCATTTTTTGACTGGGTTATTGGTTTTGTTTTTGTTGAGTTGTGTGAGTTCCTCATAAATTTTTGTTGTCAGTCCTTTATCGGATGTATTGTGTGCAAAGATCTTTTCCCAGTTGGTAGGGTGTCTGTTAGTTTTGGTTAATGTCTCTTTTACTGTACAGAAGCTTTTTTATTTTGATGTAATCCCACCTGTTTATCTTGTCCTTCACTTCTTTCACTTTGGGGGATGTGTCTTTAAAGATTTTGCTGAAATGTATGTCATGTAGAGTTTTGCCTATATTTTCTTCTATAAATTTTATGGTTTCAGGTCTTACATCTAAGTCTTTTATCCATTTTGAGTTGGTTTTTGTGCAGGGTGTGAGGTAGTAGTTTAGTTTCATTTTTTGCATGTGGCTGTCCAGTTTTCCCATCACCATTTATTGAATAGACTGTCCTTGTTCCACTGTATTTTCTTTGCTCTTTTGTCAAAGATTAGTTGTTCATAGATATGCGGCTTTAATTCTGGATATTCTATTCGGTTCCATTGGTCTTTGTGTCTGTTTTTGTTCCAGTACCATGCTGTTTTAGTTATTACGGCTTTGTAGTATAGTCAAACTTGCTGATTTCTAATGCCACATGCTTCAAAAGAAAAATGATAAAGTAAATCTAAGTTATATGTAGTATAAGAGGATTTGGCAAATGAAATAAAAAAATTTCACTGTGAGCAAAATGTCTGAGATTAATGTATTGACCAATTCTTTCCTAGTCAGACAAAGATGTACATACTCTCTTTACATGGATATACCTTTTTACCTTCCATGGATAAACAAGCCTAGTGTTTTGCAATACTAGCACCTTACAAGTTTCAATTTTCAAGGAAAGAAAATTTGAGAGGAAAAACCATGATGTTAGGAATGCATATTTTCTCAAAAATCCTAAGAATAAATATGTTTTAACAAAATTTCTGCAGGGAAATGATGGAAGGATTTACTGTTTGATTCCCATATCCTATTTATCAACATTTGTCTTACAAGGCATCAATTCCCTTACATATCAGTTGTGTCAATTTCCTCTCAATGCATTTACTGGAGACACAAGGTTTGAAGACAGCAATAGCAACACCCACATATAACTCACAAGACACAGGACATGTCAGCAATTGGGTACAGGAAGGAAAAGCTACTACACTTAAATGAGCTCACATCAGGCTTCTTGTCCTCTCCTGGCCCTATGGGAATACAGATTTTCCAGGGAAGATCAAAGAACCTTGAACAAGGTTTGAGGCAGTGATTTGGGTTTTTCTCACAGATATGAGGGACTGAGAGAAATACTGCAGAGGACAAGGGCAGTCAAGAAGGCAGAAGATCACAAAACCCAGGCTAATACTGAATTCCAAGAGTCAGCTTCTAATGAAAACAGAAACCCACTTTGGGTCTATGGAAATGTTTCTAGTTCTAGATAGCTTTTCTCAAGAATGACCAAAACACCCAATAGAATTTCACTGCTGAGTTATCCTTGTGAAGCATAATCTAGCCCCAAGTAACATAAGTTCTTACTGGGTTAAGCAATACCCAAATCAGTAATTTAAAGTATGTTTTTATTCTTTCTATTTTTTCTCTTTATTCTCTGTACATTTTTTTATTGTGTTAACATTGATTTACAATAATGTATATGATTTGGAGACACTGGCTCACACTTCTTCAGATGTTTGTCACCACACCATATTCACCATCAAGGCTAACATTCCTTAATGGATATTTTGAATGTAGTTTTCACTAACATATATGAAATGTTTTCTACACATGTGATGTTTCATTATGTATTATTTCATAGGGCAATGTAGAACCAAAGTGTAAATAAGCAGAGATATGTTTGAAGATTATTTTTGATAAAACTTTGGGAAGAAATATTTAATTATTTACTTACAGAACCTGAATTATTAGACTTTTATCATAAAACCATGAATTGGAAGTTATTTATAGATTTTTTCATATACACAATTGTAGGCTTGGTCTTCCCAAAAGGGTTAGAAAGACTTTTATGAAGAGGTATAGAATAGGTGTTTTCCACTGTGTCACCAAAGTTCTACAGACTTTACGAAAACATTTAATGATAAAAGTGTTTAAATAATGCAGATTATTTTGAGTTAAGATCAATGAAGTTCTTGGAGGTTGAGGAGAGGGCACTTGTCCTTTTCTTATTCCTTTTGCCCTTCCTTTAATTGAAAAATATTGTAATCCCTAAGCTTTTGCCTTTCCCTAATCAAATAAATCATCACTGCTGCACTGAAAGAAGGTAGCTTTGGGGGTATCATTTAGGTGTAGACATATCTGTAAACAAGTTATTTTTTGCCAAAAACCTTATCTTTAAAGTTGAAGTTACCCTCTCTTTGTCACGTGCATTCCCATTCATTTCTCCTTGGCACAACAGGCCGCTGACTTTGGGATTTATATCTCTTTTTCTTGGACAAAATTGGACCTGCATAATCAATGTAGTTCCTTATGTATGCAGTATTAAATTGATTTTTCCTTTACTAACCTGCCTGTTGCTGTTTTGATTATTCATTCAGCCCAAGAAAATCTGAGAGGTACGGGGAATTTTCTCCTGTATACTGGCATTATAGAATTAACTTATATTGAAATATCGAAGGAGATGACTTTTTAAATTAGTATCATGTGTCTTCTATATAGGCAAATAAAAACAATGGCTTTTTTTTTTGGTTTGTTTGTTTATTATGATTTTGAAAATTTCTGCTTAAAACTAGCCATTCTGGTTACCTTGAAAATAATTCTTAAAGAAATTGAACCACAATGAATTACCAAAAAACACTCATGCACAAACACAGAAGTTATTGTTCATATTTAAAACATACTGTAAGCCCAATAATGAGATAAGTAATAAAGCAATTTATTTTTATGTGTTTCCATCAAGCTCTAGGTATAAAAAAGTCTTCTCACTAAAATGCTAATAAAATCTGGGAACTTCCTTTTAAAATGAATCTTTCTGCCTTTCCATTTTCTCCCTAGCTAATACTACTCTTTTTATCGAGTTGTTAAAAAAATAGTTGCTTTGAGAGAAAAAGAGTGCATTCACATGGGCATTGTCTCTCTTCATTCCTGTGCCTTCCAACCAGGAGCAGGACGGGGTTTCAATAATCCTAACTTCTGGGCATCGGAGAAATCTGTTTGTTCCAAATCCATACAAATGCTGAATCACAACATCTGAGGAGGGTGATGGTGATTATACTATGGAAATTCAGTGAGCAGTAATCTTAACATTGACGGAGGATTAAGTAAATGGTGAGAAAATGGAGATCCCTTTGTACTCAGCAGTCCTTATAACTGCTAATTTACTACATGATGCTAATTAAACGAAGTTAGCTTTATAATGGCAATGTATGGTGCCTGTGTAGGAAAGCTGTTAACATAATTATATCTTTAACACAGGTGGCAAAGCAGATTACAATTATTAGAAAGCCATGGGATACTGACTACCATGAGTTTTACATTAAGAAATGGATTTACAATCCTAAAATCCCCAAAGACAATGTACACTTTATATTTGTTCCTATTCATTGAATGCCATCTAATAGAGATATTTGAAATATTCTTCTCCAAAACATCAATTTTCATGCAGAAGACAGAAATTGTGTGTATTTATTTGTGTGCATGTATTTGTATGTGGATCACATTTATTTTTGATAGACAATTTCCTGTCTCATCAAATAATAACCCCTTTGAAAGATATATGATGTGACAGTTATATATCATTCATAAATAAAATTCAGTCTTTAAAAATAAAATACCTTAATATGCAATATTGGGTCCTAACTCTAACAACTTTTTACCTCTTATCTCCTATATGGCAACATATTATTTAAATCAGTTAAAGAACATCAAACTGAAAAAGGTAAAGATATTCTCAAAGCTAGTATGAGTTATTGAAATATTATTGACTTTCAGTAATATCTTAATTCCAACATTTCATGGAGTAAACTACAGTCATAACAAACCTGCCTGTTTTCAAACACTTTATGTTTTATTTTTTATTATTTTAAAGGAAGGTGTGCAACATAGCACAACAAAAATGTGCATAATTTAGATACAGTTTAAATAAAGGTAAATTTTCTAAAATGAATACGTGTAGACTGTGTAGTGTACAAATATCAACAAAATGATAAAGTCAATGTACCTAAAATCCATAAGCTAGTAACATATAACAGATGACTTAAATATTGGTATGTGTAAATTCTGGCTAATCTAACTTTTTGAAAATTCAAAAGTGCTGTAGTGTTTGTCCAGAATATCACAGTATATCTTTGGAGTAATAATTAAACAAAGGATTTAAAATGAAGGCATTTGAGAGTCTCCTATAGATGGGAATTAGTTACAAAAGAAACAGGATATTTTGTGAAGGGAGAACACACAGTTATTTATTATCTTTCATATTTCAAGAACTGTGTGTGTGTGTGTGTATGTGTGTTTAATTTTACAAGCAAGTATAAAAGGCAAGCACTGTTATTCTCTTGCTTTGATGAATACATAAACATATTCTGAAATGTTAAATTACTTGTCTGCAATCATATATATAATTTCCCCCCACATGCACATATTTCTAAACAACCAAAAATGCAATCCTGCTATCTCATACACAGATATGCAGCTAAGGCCTCATATTTTACTTTTACAACATCTCTGAATTGTCAATTTTTTATGTATTTATTTAATTTGACAATTTTTATGATTAAGAAAAAAACAGAAAATGATAATATAAATGCTCATTTATCCATCACCCAGGATAAATGTTAAAATTTTCTTGCTTTGGACATTTATTCAGGTGTAAATTTAAGGATTACAGAGACATTTGGGCATTCTTCCTTATCCCATTCTCTCCCTCATCCATAGTTTAATGATAGTAAGAATTTAATGTATGAGATCACTATTCATTGTTTAATATAACACATACATGTTTATAGCTAAAAATATATGTAAACTGTATTTATTTTGCCTAGGCAATTTCATACTGAATGTGCAATACTTCTCATTAATATTGTTTTTTTCATATCCATCTATGTTAACTAATACAGATATAATCCATCAATAAGGATAATTAATTAATTTGTACAGTGGAATAAATAGACAGCAGTTTAAATAAATGAGGTAGATTTGCAATCAATTAGAATATATTCCATTCTGAAACAAGTTTATTTAATTTTAAATGATAAAGTAAGGGGTATATGCATTGGATTGTGGGGCACTGGTTAGAAAGGTATAAATTAATGGAGAAAAACGGTATAATTCTTTCTTTGAAATTTGGAAAAACTTGCAAAGGAGGGACATGTTAATAAATTAGCATAAAAATTATTTTGTTATGAATATATTTGGAACTTCTAATATATGGCATAATTGTGCATACATCTGGTAAGGACATGTGTGTGTAAAGATAAACACACATGAATGTACATGGATATGTGCATCATTTATGAAAGATATAGGAATATAGGAAAGGAATACTATAGAAAGAATATAGATAACAATATAATATCTACATAATACATATAAAATATACATATAATTATGATGTAGATTTTTAAATTCCTACATACTTTATTTTAACTTGTGATGATACTTTTACATTTTTCTCTCCTCTTGATTTTTTTTTGCTTCGCCTAACTTTTTTTCACATATTACTTACAAAAAGTTGGAAAGAATTTGGGCCTTGTGACTAACCCACTGGGGTTGTTAACTGGTGATTTTTGAAATTAGGTTCCGATCCTCCAGCAGAGACAGGAGACCGGCCCACTATGTTCAAATGCTGGTGGGAACAATCAGTTCTTTTGGTAACTGAGTTTTCTGAGGCAAACTGTTGTAGAGGACCTGAGGGTAATCCTAGGAATGTGACCTTGAGCTATTAAAAGCTATGCTTTTTTTAAAAACTATGTGTGAGTGTATGTATGTGATTAAATAAATGAAACCATTTGTGCTGATTTTCTGCAATAGTTTTTAATATGTAAAGATTAAGATTTGTACAAGGAATGAAAAGGCTCAGAAAAGGCTGGCCAGAGTTTGGATCAAGACAATCTTTGTTAAAGGGTCAAAGACAGATCTTCAAAGCTGACCACAGATAGGAGGCACAGGGGCTGGCGGGAGAGGTGAAAACCAAATGGGGCTAGAGCATAAGGAAACAGGGTGATGGAATATGCGTGCTTTTGTCGTGCGAGAACCGAGACTACACATGAGTGAAAAATTAATTTATTTTCCAGAAATTAAAGTGATGCAAGAAAAAAAGTACTGCATTAAAAAAGTTAAAAAGAAAAAAGGAGAGAATCTTTGTCAACCATTACAGGTGTTTCAGCAATTCTGCTTCCCACAACAAAGGACACATTTCTCATTCTAAAACAGAAAGTACTCATTTGCGAAGTCAAATTTTGGGAGATTTATGCCCAGTGAGTTGCTACATCACCCTCTTGGATTTCTCTTTTCCTTCTGGCTTATTATGTTTTGCTCTCATTTATTTGGAAATTGTTCATTGTATGTTTTAAAATTTATATTTTGTCTTAATGTTCAAAGTTTTTAAGACATGAAAAGGGACAATACACCAGCAAAAAAAAAAAAATAAAACAATTTGAAATATAATATATTGTCAGAGGATTTACAGAGAGAAAAAAAAATCAAGTAAATCAGATGGAAAAAAGTAAGCAATTTTATGGTAAAGAATGGAAAGTGAATTTCATGGTGAACATAAGGCATTATATGCAGATGTTGATTTACAATTTACACCTGAGAACTCTATAATATTATAAAACAATGTACCTTCCATAATTTTTAAATACATAAAAGTAAAAAAAAAAAAAGATCTGAGATATAATTGCTAGAGGAAGATAGAAAAAAATAAAATATTTTAGCAATAATTTTCCAACTCAATTATTTGTCAACAATTTATACAACTAATGAGTGAGCGATATGATTATCTAATTCATTAAATATTTATTTAGACTATATTATTTCCAAAGCTAAATTAGTGTCTCATATATATAACAGAAATTGTATTGAAATATTATACTGACATTGTTAATAGGAGATAAGTAGCCTAATAAGTTCGCCTCACTTGCCTTAATATAGAATATTCAAAATTTTTTATATTGATTCTATGTTTTATTCATTCTACTAACTCTGATGTATACAATGGAATAAATGGGTGGCAGCTAGGAAGCTGTACATTGATGTGAGAGTGTCAAAACCAAATTATTAACTAAGTTTCCACAGTAACTCAAAGAAGTAATTTCTGGTAACTAAAATATAAACCTAAAATTATTTTATCCTGTTAATAAAATGAATTATAACCTACATACATGTAATCTATTCCTTATATTTAGGAAGATCCTAAACTGCATTTGAAAAACCTGAATCTGGTATACAATTCAACATCCATCCTTAGAAGGATGAGCCTATACCTCTAAACCCCACAGCACTGTAACATTATGTCAACCAAAGAAACACAGTAAAATAATTAAAGAAAATAAAAAATCTGAGTCACAATTAAAATTCTAACTAAAGTCTTTGCACTCCTATATTCCATATGGTTTAAAATTTTTATTTTTGATTTTATATAGCTTACCTATTCCATTTATGCTATAATAAAACTACAATTTTCATGAAGTACAATGTGTCCTCTAAATTTTGAGCTATAGTTATATTTCCAAAATACATGCTAATTCATGGCTGAGATAATGACAAATTTTGTTACCAAAAATGACACCAAGACAATTTTCTACAGTATTTGTTTCCTGTATCCCCATCCTGCATGTTGCTTGTACATATTTAGTTTGAATGATTGGAAATGAAACTAATTATGTGAACATGGCTTCTTAATTGTTTTCTGTCAGTTTTCTCATATTGTCCCCTTACATACTAGGGAGACAGAAATAGTTGTGCAATGCCCAGGCATGTGTCATACATATTAATTTTAAATAATTTTCATTTTAAAACATGAAGTACTTCCTCAAATAATAACACATATATATTTTATAAGAAACATTATATATCAGGTACTGTACAAGAAAGCAAGGCATATTGATGCAAAATATGACCCATCTGGTTTATGGGTTCATAATCCCCATGGGAAATTGGTAATTTAGCTACTCTATAGCATATTTATGCTTAGGTTCATATTAGCCTATTAAATAAAAAGATAACTAGTTGGACACAAAGAGAAATAAAAATTCTAGACTGAAGATCTTAGGAATTTGTCAAAGAAGATCTGAAAGTTAGAATGGAACTCAGTGGAAGAAAGACAGGTTTCAAATCAACAGTTATAATACCAAATTCCCACTGAGTTGTAGATACAATCTACAATTTAAGTGGAAGTGACAATTTGAGTATAGGAAGTACAGTGTAGATGTTCTAGTAGGGAAATGGTCACTCAACTTGAATGAATTCGACAGGTGAATTGACTCAGGCCACAGATAACAGTGTTTATGAGAATCAGAAAAATCTGGAACTTGTAATAGGTATCCAGATTTTTAAATATTAGCAAAAATATTAACCAAAAAAATGCACTCATCAGGAAAATAAAATAATTCCACAGTTTTAAATCTAAATGCTCCCAGTGTGAAACTTCTGATTAAATATAGAGCTATTCAGAGTTGAATGGATATTTTTATTACAAATATGGTGCTTTTTTATATATTTTAAAACTGCTCACTCATTACAGTCATGTTTGAATGGATTTTTTAGGATTGGGGAACTTAGTTAGCTAAATATAGAGGCCAGTTGCTGACATTTGAAGGAAAACTGCAATGTTAGATTCAGTGAACAATGGTAGATCAGATTCTGATTAGTGCGAGTATAGAATTATATTCTACTTGACTTTACTAATTTTAGAGTCTTTCACACAGTTTTCTGGAGGCTGTGATTTTATTATTTTAATTTAAAAATATATATATCTTATCTAAATTGTTTTCCTAAACCACCCATGCCCATACCCCATCTTCCTTTAGGCTGGAGAAATATTATAAATTTAGATAAGAGCATTTTGCATATTTTAAGAAAAAAAAATGTTACCAGCTTGATTACATAGCTGCTATGCTGAGAGAAAAATATATGTGTTATATTTCTTAAATGGGTTTTATAAAGTCAAATTTCATTAATGTTATAACAGAACTGATAAAACTGGACATGTCTAAGGACCAAAATAATCACTGACAAGAAAATACCAATCACAGAAACAATGGCATCACTATAAATTATTTTAAAGGAAACCACATTATATGTAAAATATCAAAAAGTTTTTTCATTTAAAGTTGGAAATGTATAAACTTATTTTTTTCAAAAACAAACCCTTTAATAAATAAGGATCTGCCAATAGACACTTAAAGTTGGTATGTGTTGGTGTATAAAAAACATTTAGTTTAAAATAAGATGCTTTTCCTTTTCCTCTTGAAATGCAATGGCTCATCTATGTTAATGAGAACCTCATTAAACATATGCAAATAAGACCTTTCCTAAGGATTCATGGTGCTCCTTCCTAGGTGTCATGGTGAGGAAATGGGCTATCCATTGGCCCACTTGTACCTTCCTCTTGTTTACAAAAAGTTTTCTTTGATTTGAATGTTTATTTTTACAAACTTTTTTTAAACTGCTTGAGAAATGCTTCAACTTAAAAATGTTTATAGTTATATAATTCCAATCAATATCTATCTAGCTGGAAAATAATTGAAATTTACTTATATCTAAAGTATAAGCAAAACATTCATTTAAAAGATGAATAGTCTTGTGAATCAGTCTCACTCTCCCAAAATACTTCTATTACCTCATTAATGAGCATTTAGAAACAACTAATCCTCAGATTTTTTAATCTAACCTGAAAAACTAAAGTCAGTAGATATCAGTATCTTCAGGACACAATAATAATAAAGTTATTCTTTAAGTTTATGACAATGACAAAATATTTAAAACTAAAAAAAAGAGGGATTTTAAATAAATTGTCCTTACATTATATTCAATTTTAATATAGGTTGTAGCTTTAAAATGCATCATTTTTCGGGGCCTTGGTGGTGGTGCAGGCGTTAAAGTCTTAGCACTATAGAGCTATCATCAGCCACTTCAGCATGAGTTCGATCCCCGGCCAGGGAGCTTCCCACATGGTGCAGTAAAGAACTACCACTACATAGCTATTATTGTGGCTAAAATTCATAATACTGACAACATTTAATGCTGGTGAAAATGTGGAACATCAGATACTCTCTTTCACTGTTAATGGAAATACAAAATGATGCAGTATGTTAGGCAGTTTCTTAAATAAATAAATATACTAATACCATCAAATATACAATCTCACTGCTTTGTGTTTTCCCAAAGAAGTTAAAAACTTATCTACACAGAAACTTTTATATACACAAAATAAAACTGTTTATTGGGACTTTAATTCATAATTTTGAAAATTTGGAATCGACTAGGATGTCATTCACTGGGAGAATGGATTAAAAAAAAAACTGACACATCCATACAAGGAATTTTATTCATCACTGAAAAGAAATGAGCAATCATGTTATGAAAAAACATGGAAGAACCTAAATGCATGTTATGAAATGAAAAAGATTAATGTAAAAATGATGCATATGCATAATGCCAACTATATGGCATTCTGGAACAGGGAAGACCACAGAAGATGTAAAAAATGCAGTAGTTGCCAGAATTCAGTGATGCAGAGGAAGAAGAATGTAGAGCATAGAGTAAATTTGGGACAGTAAAAATATTTTTTTTATTATAATGACAGATGTATGTCATTATACATTTGTCCAAATCCTTAGAATGTATAGTACAAGAGTAAAGCCTAATGTCAATTATGAAGCTTGGGTGATAATAATTTATAGATACAGATTCATCCTTACTTTAATAAAAATGCTATTCTGGTGAATAATGTTAATACTGGGGGAGGCAATGCTTGAGTCACATCAGGGTTATAAGGAAACTCTCTGTATCGTCCTCTCAATTTTATTAAAATACAACTCTGAAAAATACCTCAAACATAAAAAAACAAATGAACAAAGTAATCTTGTCTTGTAAATAAAAATAAGTAACACTGGGAGAGACTTTTGAAGTATAGATTCCTTATTTAGTAATGAAAGCAATTTGCCATTAGGTACAAATTCTACATTATACAACTAGCTTCTTGGAAAATGGATGTGTATACATACAGATTTAGGTATAGATGTAGATATAATTGTTCTACAGGAAAGACAATATGAAGGTCTGTTTGTGTGTATAACATGGTAGGCTAGTCACGAAAGACAGGTTATTATCTAACTTTTTAAAATCCTATGTCTATGGTGCATTTCTCTCTTTTCAATTGCTATAACACAAGTGCCATGTTTTCTTACAGAGTTACTATAGAAACTCTGTAATGTTATTAGATAGTAAATTAGAAAACTCATAAAGTCTGCTTGAAACACACAGATTAGAAATCTTATTTGGTTGGTTTAGGAATTTGAAATGTATTCCTGAAAAAGAATTGAATGACTCTAATCAAGTAAGTGCTATTTCTTATTGTCACCATTCTTCTTGTACATCCCTTTACCCAGAGTAAATAGTAGAATGTGATGAATAATTAATGGTTGAAAACAAAAATCTTGTATGGATAAATTCTGAGTTATAAATACACACACATGCACTCATATACATATGTATGTGAAGATATGAATGCATATATTTATTTAATTGCATACATATACATGTATATACATGCTTTTGAAAGCTTTAATTAATTACAATTCAAGGTTATATTTAAGAATTGCTTAAAGTTATGACAAAGTACACCTATGAAGATGAGAGAAAAATCTCCAAGAATAACTCAAGCTCATTATTAAAACATTATGCAAAATATATACTTACAATATTGAATTAATTTCTTTTACATTATGTCTTTCTATTCTTTTATATCTGTCATCCTCTAGTGATGAATACATGCAATGTCAAGAATTTGAATGAAATATCCTTATTTTACCATTTTTTAATTTTATTGGGGTAACATATTTTTACAATATTGTTTATATTTTAAAAGTATAGGAACTTGGGGCCTCCCTGGTGGTGCAACGGGTTAAGTCTCAGCCTATGAAGCTATCAGCAGCCACTGCAGCACAAGTTCAATCCTCAGCAGGGAGCTTCCCACATGGCACAGCAGACCTCTCCTGCCTCACCCGCTGCTCCCCTCAGCAGTGTATTTCAGTCAGTCTGCCTGTTCTGCTCCCTACTCTGCCTCTGGTGAATCCTCTCACCTCCCCACACATCTGACCTACACCCCAGCTCTTGTAGGTATAAATAAATATTTTAAAAAATGAAAAATTAATAAAAGCATAGGATCTTCCCTTTTAGCTGGTGTTACCATCGGACACCCACCGCCAAACCATCCATAGTCTACCACCATAGTCTTTGTGCTCCCTCCCAACTTTGTCCTCACCCCTCTTCCTCCTGCTTCCTCTCTGTCAACCTTACTTCTATAGTCAGCTTTGTAAGGTTTGTTGTAGGTTTGACTTTCTATGACCCTTTTTTTTCTGTGCATTTCACATGTGTGTCACAACTTGTGATATTTGTCTTTCTCTTTATTTTTTTTTCACTTAGCATAATCCCCTGCAACTGACAAATGTGCAATTATATTAGTCAATTATCCCTGGGATTTCCTTTGGAATCCGCTAATCTTTGATAGTTAGCTCTCTTAAATACCAATTTCTAATTCAAAACACAAAGATCAGGTACACACTGCTTAGGTAAATGTAGGTAACATAAAATAAAATAGTGAAATCAAGATTTGCCTTTGTTTAGTTGAAGAAGGGATTTAATTTGATTCATGAAAGATTCTTTCAGTGCTGTTGAGGCAAACTAAAATAGTAATGTGAAAGAATTATAAGGTAAAGAACAATATAAAAATTACTAATATTTCTACACTGGTAGAAACCTTAAATACACGATTTGTTGTCAATGAGTCAGTAAAATGATTTCAACATATCTTGATACACTTCTGCTTCCTGAGAATGATACTTAATAGCTCTAGAATGAAGCAGTGTTCATATGAGCTACTCAGAAGTCTTTACATCATAGCATCTATTTCAGTGTGTGAGGAATGGCCTAAACTTGCTCACTAAAACTGTATGTATAAAAAAAAAAACGATAAAAATTTAGAAAAATAGGGCCTCCCTGGTGCTGCAACGGGTTAAGTCTCAGCACTATTTGCAGCTACTGTAGCACAAGTTCTATCCCCAGCCAGAGAGCTTACCACATGGCACAGCAGACCTTTCCTGCCTCGCCCGCTGCTCCCCTCAGCAACGTATTTCAGATCTGTCTGTTCTGCTCCCCGCTCTGGCTCTGGTGAATCCTCTCACCATCCCACACTTCTGGCCTACACCCCAGTTCTTGTATGCATAAATAAATAAAAATAAATCTCTAAAAAAATTTAGAAAAATACAGTGTTCCTCCTATCACTGTGCCCAGGCACTCTTCCTAGGACCCTATCTAGACTGTCACACAGGTAAATTTCAAATATAGTGGGATATAATAGTTTTGTTAAATACTTTTACCTGATGATTTTAAAACTCTTGTTTCTCTTTCCAAACTTAAGTCATCTATGAAATCCATCAAAAATACAGCAATAAATAGTAAATAAAGCTACAGTTCTTTTAGGAATTTGTTTGTCCATTTTAATTTTAATCATATTACTTTTACAGAGGTAAGAATGGTCTACAACATTGTTTATAATTTTGGAGGATATAGGATTGCACATCTTCAGAGGTATTTTACAACACCCCATCCACTACCAAAGCTCAGATTTTCTGTCACCATATTCCACTGAACCCCTTTCCTTGGTGCTTCTTTCTCCACATCCTCTTCTGGTAGCTTCAGTTCTACAGTAAAATTTTTAAGAGATTATTTTGGTTTTTATTTTGTCATTCCCTTTGTTTACTTTCTGTGTATTCTACCTATGAGTGAAAACTCAGAGTATTTGTCATTCTTGTTCTGACACAGTTTGCTTAGTATAGCCCCCTCCACTTTCATCTATGTTGTTGCAAATGGCAGGGATTCTCCAATTTTTATATCTTAATAGTATCCCATTGTGTATATATGCCATACACCACACCTTCTTTATCCACTTGTCTGTGTTTGGATACTTAGGTTGTTTCCATAGCTTAGCTATTGTAAATAGTACTACAATGAATATAGGAGTGGCTATATTCTTTTGTAATAGTGTTTTTGCATTAATCAGGTAGATGACAAGGGGTGAAATTGCTGAATCATACGGCATATCTACTTTTAATATTTTGAGGAATTTCCATACTGTTTTCCATAGGTGCTAGACCAGTGAGGATTCATATCAACAGTGAATGAGGGCCGCCTTTTCTCTACACTGTTGCCAACAGTTATATTGTTCTTTGGGTCATTCTCACAGGGGTCATTGAGGTTTTGATTTGCATTTACCTGATGACAGGTGATGATGAGTATTTTCTTTTTTTTAAAGATTTATTTATTTATGCATACAAGAACTGGTTTGTAGATCGGAGGTGCAGGGGTGAGAGGATTCACCAGAGACAGAGTGGGGAGCAGAACAGGCAGATGGACTGAAATATACTTCTGACGGGAGCAGCGGGCAAAAGAGGAGAGGTCTGCTGTGCCATGTGGGTCAGCTCCCTGCCCAGGGAGCCGCAGTTGTTGGCGAGAGCTTGATAGCACTGAGACTTAACCCCCTGCTCCACTAGGGAGGCCCAGATGATGAGCATTTTTCATTGTGCCTGATGGTCATCTATATGCCATCTTTGAAATGTTTCTATTTTGCTCCTCTTCTAATTTTTTAAATTGGGTTATTTTCTTGAGTTGTATGAATTCTTTGCAGATCTTGGCTATTAGCCTTTTCTCATATATATGATGTGCTAATATTTTCTCCCCATCAGTAGGGTGTCGTTTAAATTTTCTTTATCCCTTTGCTGTACAGAGACTTTTTAATTGGTATTGTCCCATTTGTTTACTTTTTGTTGTTGTTTAGAAACTCACTTTAATTAAATATCATAGCCATCTCTTTAACTGACTATTGATGATTCAAAGGAAATAAGCTAGATAGGATTTTTTCTCTTTTAAATTTCAGGTATAAATATAGTTAGTTCACTAATATTGTGTTTCTCATATTATTATCAAGCTACTGTGTGCAATCTGGACTTATACTATATATTCTAAGGTCATTAATTATCTTGTCATGAAGAAAAAATTCAAAGCTATATAGAGACCAAGATTAATGGCTATTCATATTTTTTTAAAGAATTTTTTCTACACTGTAGGAAAATGGTAAAAGTAAGTCTTATGCCTCATAAATTTATGATAATTATCAGATCCTTTTACTCTTAAGAGAACTTGCAAAATTATCCAATGATGCTTTTCTTCCAAATGCATAAGTTTATAAACTAAACCTAGAGTTTCCTTTCTGACCCATAGCCACGTGCTTATCTTCTCAGAGTTATTTAAATCAAACAGCCTATAGCTTTACAGAGTGTTTGATACAATTTTGTGCAATTCTGGAGTTCCAGTCATCTGCAGAGCAGGTGTTTTCATCATCTTTCACCATGTCTTTACCTAACTTGGTTCACTTCATCAAGTTTCCAGTCTGTACTTTCCTTTCACTGCTGTGAATTCTTAGTTCAGTGAATCTGTCTGATCTTAATATGGTGACTGACTAACATAGTATTTGAGCCACAACTTAGCCATTTGACAGGTTTATTTGCAGGAGGAAAAGAATGAATTAACCGATACAGTACCTTAAGCAGTTTCTTCTGCTTTTGATGTTGCTTTGTAAATTTTCATTACATTTAAATGGCAACACATAATTCATTGCAAGAATAGTGAAGTAGAACATATATGTAATTTCATATATATATATATATATATATTCTCTATTTCACACATACTTAAAAACTATTACATATTATTATTAGAGATCAATTTAAAATTTTAAAGATAAAATGAATTACAGATTCTCTACAAATAGCGACATTAAAAAGGCAAAGAAATGAGGTAGATGATTCTTGATAAAGCAACCAAATACAAAGGAAAAAAATGCATTTACAAGTGGCTACAGGAAAACCAAAATAATATAAATTTACCTATTTGTCAAATATATAAAGTGTGATTGTGCTGTGTGTCATTTTAATCATTTACTTAATGTGTTTCTTACTTTTTAGCTGCTTCACCCTAGCAAATTTATAAAACACAATTGAAAGTTATAGTAAACAATAAATATTTTCATATCCCGGTACAAGTTTCTCACTAAATAAATGAATATAGATATTCATGGAGTAGGACACATCTGATCAGTAGTCTTCTAAAAATCACTGTTCTTTGCCATTATTATTATTATTATTATTATTATTATTATTGCCTTTTTGATGACCTTTTCTTTACTTAGGGGATAAAAATGTTACTAAAAAGTAAGGAGAAAGCACAGGTATTGTCCCTTTGATTCCATCATTAAAAATGTTTTTCTGTCATGCTGAAAGCTGAAAGAGAAATGAAGTTGTTTAAATTTTAATGGCATATATGTTTATGTTCAGTTTCCTATTAAAACCTCTTTCCATACATTCCTAAATGCTGCCACAACTGGCAGAAACAATCTTTCTTTACATGTTCATATTTTTCATTATAAGAGAAAAGCCCACTGATGAATTTCCCAATATTATCTATTTCTCACTGCACACCTTTGGGAAATTACAAGCTTCATTTTCAACACACCAGAAATAGGTGAGAGCTCATTTTTAAGGAAAAATTAAATATTGCACTCTAGAATTCTCATACCTTTTTTTCCTGATTCATGTTTATACACATTCATACTCAAAGGTACACTACATCTAAAATTAAACAAATAAGTCCACCATGTGTGCCTGTAAATACAGAGACTGATGGTTGTATGCATGATATGATCTCAGGAATTATGGCCTAGCTCCTGCAGAGGCATAAAAAATGTTATAAACTTTTGAGGCTGGAGTTTATCATCCATTTAGAAGAGCAGCAATTTCATGTCTAGTGTACATCTAATTGAGATAAGCATCGTGCGGTATGAATGAGATATATTTTTCTGCCTAACTTCTATCTTTTTATTGAAAAGTCATAGAAAGTGACAAATTGTGCTTTCAATTTTTTTCTATCATACTAAATTTGAATGACAAATTTATGAGTTTATTGAACAGCTCTTCTAAGCTCCAAGAAATAGACATTTGATATGATTGAAAATAGAATCAGAAAATACATAGTAAACTTGTAAGCAATTAGTCATTATACCTAAGGATATTATTATCCAGAAATATTTTGTTTCACTAGCTTCAGTGTTTTGTGGAAGGAATCTGTTATTTCATTATGCTACCTATGTCTAATACATGGCTCATGGATGTCCCAGAGGGCCTCACTTTGGGGATAAAAAAAATGAGCCCTAAGACTGTGAAATTCACCAAGAACCCCAGGTTTCTTTATCTCTATGGACCCTAAAAGACAGGAAAGAAAAATGATACTCCCCTCTATAAATGGAAGAATGTTCCATTTGTAACTTTTAAAATTGAAGATTATGCATATGTTCTTTCCTCATGTGTTTCTAATCTTTACAAAATGACATGGCTTTTGCTATTTGCAAAGTTTTAAATTCTTGGCCCACTAGCAAAAGTTTTATATGAGGGCTTCATTTTTCTGAAAGTAAAACATTCCTTGAATTTTTTAAATGTATATTAATGCAACTCTATAAACACCATAATAATTTGTTTCTAATTTTTATTTTTAATTTCATCATGAATCGCTAATCTATTGCACAGAAATACTTAAAATCAGAAACCCATTGCCCCTAATCATATGGGGTCAAATAGTTAGAAAGCAATATCACATCAGAATAAATTACAAATGAATAAGCTAGTTAAAAGGAAAGTAAAAAACTCAATAACATTTAGACAAGTAGGATGGTTCTTTTCTTATGTATTGGGTAAGGTCTAAGCATATTTTTAAAAGGCAAAAATGAAAAATACTTATAAAATGAAAAAACAAAGTGCAATTGACAATAACAAAATTACGTATTTGACAGATATAGGATAATTCTATTAACATAAAGAACTCTTATCAAAAGTGAGAAAAAAGATTAAGATCTTATAGAAAGATGAATAATGAATGTGAAGATGCTGTTGGAAGAAAAATGAATGGTAAATAAACAAGCTAAATAAAGTGTAATCAAGTCATTTAAAATTAAAGGACAACTGTAAGATATTATGAAGTCCACTGATCAAACTTTGATATTGCTGATTTTGTCAACAGTTTGAAAACAAATTCATCACAGTCTTAGAACATTATGTATAAATTAATATAAACATATACATGCTGAGACTCTTGAGTTTTGATTAATAAACTTATTCTAAAATTATTACAGTGAAAACATATTGAAATATATTTAACAAATTTTCACTAAAAATTTTAAGTATATATGCATCAATAAATGAATGACACTATATTATATTATATCTTTAAGTCTGAATTTTAGACAACTGTTAAAAACATTAGGAAGATCTATGTATTCCAGCATGAAAAATATATTTCCTCACAATGAAAGTAAGTTCTGGAAAAGTTTAAAAATTACAATGGATAATAGCATTTTGTTGAGAATATGGGATTTGCATATAGAATACCTGGTTTGAAACCAAGCTCTGTCACTTAATTTACATTGAGCGTGTTCCTTATTCTTTTGTGAATTATATTACTTTTTTAAGTGGCATAATGGAAATAGTAATAACATCATTTAAAAGGATTTTTGTAAAAAAAATGTGTTAATAATAATTGAAAATGTCCTATCACTCCCTGGTCCTGCTTAATTAATGTTAATAGAATTATTATCATATTAATGTATATTTTATATACAAAAACTATGCTATAATGGCTGCCATTGGGCAATGATGTGAGGAAAGGGAATAAAAGATAGAATGGATGGAAGTTTTTTGTTTTGACGTGTTCTAAATTCTGTAATTTTTTAGTGAGGTGGTATAATGCCAATATTCCTCAATAATAAATTGAACAATTCTATTTTAAATCCTTAGTTTCTCCTAAAAATTTATCTACGGGGGGGGACCTCCCTGGTGGCAGAGGGGTTAAGCCTCAGCAGTGTTTTCATGCTATCACCACTGTGGCCTGAGTTCTATCCAGGCCAGAGAGCTAACCCACACGGTGCAGCAGACCTCTCCTGTCTGGCCTCCTGCTCCTCTCAGCTGTGTATTTCAGTAGATCTGCCTGCTCTGTTTCCCATTCTGTCTCTGGTGAATCCTCTTGCACCTCATCCCTCCACCCCCCACACACCTCTGGCCTATACCCCAGCTCTTGTGTGCATAAATAAATGAATCTTAAAAAAATTATCTAGGGTCTATTATTGAAAAGGAGTATTCTGAAAAATGTACAGTATAAAAGTATATAACCCTCTTATATTATTTTCATACAATGTCTAATTCACTGAAAACATTTGAATTAATAAAAATAAGTAAGTGAGGGTAAAATACTTATATTCACTCTAAGTTAACCAGCACTGATGCTTACTATAATTGTATGTGAGAAAATAAATGATTGAAATTTCCCACTCATGTTCTCAGCCCCCAGAAATGTTCCTTCCAGTCTTATGATGGCTCTCACATGACATTAGCACACATTTCTTTCATTCTACCACTTTGCCAAATCAAAACTGCTTAGTCATCAGATGCTAAACTGCGAGGACAAGTTTTTCCTCTTCCAAGGAATGTTATAAATAACAATTCCCAAAACTCTCTTAGCTTAATTTTGTACAGTAAAACACTATAAAACCTGTTGTCTCCCTGAGATAAATTTTTTTTTCAATTCTTACCTACTGTGGTATTTTTAAACAAAGTTTAATGGTGCTCAGGTTAATTTTACGCCACAAATTTTTGTGTTGTCATTCATATCACTGTCAGCCCAGGTCACTTCCTGGATAGCACAAAGTGTATCTAGTGATCTCTTTCTCTTCAGAGTCCCAGACCTTGGAAAGTTGAATGATATCTACTTAATAATGAGCACATACATTCATTGCTTCAAGTGCTGCCAATATTTTATTCTTTTTTATTTGACCTGAACACAAACTCTTGATTTGAATCTCTGATTACTGAGGAGACACAAACATCATTTGGTAATGCCAAGATTCCTACCTACATTTTGGCTGATGGTTATTTCATTTGTGCATATGTATTTTTTTAATATTTATTTACTTATGCATACAAGAGCTGGGTGCAGACCAGAGGTGTGGGGGGGTGGGCAGTGAGAGGATTCACCAAAGACAGAGTTGGGAGCAGAACAGGAAGAATTAACTGAAAACACTGCCGAGGGGAGCAGCGGGCAAGACAGGAGGTCTGCTGTGCCATGTGGGAAGCTCCCTGGCAGAGATGGATCTAGTGCTGCTGTGGCTGCTGATAGCTTCATAGGCTGAGATTTAACTCCTTGTGCCACCAGGGAGGCCCTGTGGATAGGTTTTTCAGTAATTCAATGAAACTATGATTTGTTGTCCAATTTTTATTTAGAAATATAAAGATGTGAATAAAACAAAATTTTTTATATTCTGGCGAGATTTTATCAAAGACTATTGATGATTTCACTGGCAATTTTGCAGAACTTTGATTTGTAATTTAATTTATTTATTTTTAAAGATTTCTTTCTTTATGCACACAAGCTGGGCTACAGACCAGAGGCATGGGGAGGCGAGAGGGTTAACCAGAGACAGAGTGGGGAGCAGAACAGGCAGATCTACGGAAACACATTGCTGAGGGGAACAGGGGCTAGGCAGGAGAGGTCTGCTGCACCATGTGGGAATCTCCCTGGCTGGGCGTCGAACTCTTGTTGCCACTGCCGAACTCCACAGCACAGCACTTAACTGCTGCGCCACCAGGAAGGCCCCTCAATTTTATTTTTTAAATTCATTTATTTATGTATACACAGCCTGGGGTATAGGCCAGAGGTGGGAGAGGGTGAGAGGATTCACCAAAGACAGAGTGGGGAGCAGAACAGGCAGATCTACTCAAATACACTGCTGGGGGGAGCAGCAGGTAAGACTGGAGAGGTATACTGTGCCATCTGTGTCAGCTCCCTGACCTGGGATCGAACTCATGGCACAGTAGTTGGTGATAGCTTAATAGCACTGAGAATTAACCCCTGTACCACCAGGGAGGCCCCTAATTCTGCAACACTTGGGATAAACATCACAGGTCAGTCAAGATTTTATCTCAAGTCTTTCCTATCAAAAGTGATTGGTCAAAGATCCAGTCCTCGGTCTCAGGTCTTGTTGTTTACCATTCCCCATGCAAAATAGGCCTTCCTAAAGAAATGATTATAAAATATATAAAATATATAAAAACTCTCAGTAGAACATTTTCAAATTTTCTTAGATAGAAACTATTCTAACATATAAAGTATATATTTAAAATTTTAGTCTTGTAAGTGGGAAAAATTTATCCAAGAATTTCTAGAATATTTTATTAATACTTTAAGAGAGAATTTTGGTCTCTCCTAGGGAAAAACATTAAAACTGTGTTAATTGTCCTGTCCACCATTTTTGTGAATACTCTTACCCTAAGTTCATAGTTTTGTTTAGAAAATCAAAGAAGCAAACTCCACTCTCTCAGAATGATAAGTGCTTACTAAGTATTTATACAATTTTTTACTGAGAAAAGGAAAATCTGTACATCAAATAATAACTCGTAAGTTAAAACAATTGGAAAAACACAAGAAAAATAACAGCTCTCTATACAAGTCTAAATAAAGATTCATCAACATTTTAGAGAAAACGATCGCTACAAGAAAAAAATTGTCTTTAAAACACAAAATATATCATTTAAAATACCGGTAAATCTAAATGTGACAAAGTGAAATTCTGTCACAATTAATCTTAATATAAATAATAATCATATGGTTGCCAAAACAGAATGACCCCTTTGATTTGACCCCATCATTTATCCCACTACAATCCCATTATTCTTTTTAGGAAAGAATATGATTTCAATTTGTTGAAGTCTCAAATACTTTCAGATTCTGATATGCCTCAACCACTTTCTATCTCTGAAGATACTCTCTAGGAGCATGATACCTTTCCTGTTTATTGGTCCTATTCCTATTAATCTGTTTGCTCAAGGATAACCCATTTAAAGTTGAAATAAGTTCTAAAGGCAAAGACAAATCTTTCAGGAACTAATAATATTGGAGGAAATATATGAATGGCCCATTCTTATAAGTCAAGAGAAGCTGCCCTTCACCGAAATCCCTTGTTCTGGTGGGTATCCTCCTTGGAGCAAAAAGATTGAGATTCAAAGACAATGTTATTGGAAACTCTGTGATGGACTAAGATAAGTACACTAGGGTTTACTCTTAAAAAAAGTTCTTGAGCCCTCATTCCACTTTTATCTTTTGCCTCCCAGAAACTCATCCTACAGTTCATAGGCAATGGATTGATAATACAGATGCAAATTCAGGATTGACAGATTTGAGGGGGATGCATGAATTGTATTCAGTATTTAACTCAAGCTGAAGGTCCTTCCTTACCAGCCTGAAACGGTAAGCAGGCTTCAGGTACAGCAGGGAAGTATTTCACCGTAATCTAAGCGGTAACGCAAAAATCCTGTAACAGCGGGAATATAATGCTATGCTATTCAAAGTGTGGTACACAGGCCTCCTTGGTGGTGCAAGGGGTTAAGTCTCAGCACTATGAAGCATCCACAGCCATTGCTACATGAGTTTGATCACTGGCAGGGAGCTTCCCATATGGCGCAGCAGAACTCTCCTGTCTCACCTGCTGCTCCCCTCAGCAGTGTATTTCAGTCAATCCACCTGTTCTGCTCTCCCTGCTCTGTCTCTGGTGAATCCTCTCAAGCCACCACTCTAACCTATACCCCACCTCTTGTATGCATAAATAAATAAGTCTTTAAAAACAAAGTGTGGTCCAGGGACTAGCAATTTGTACTCTTAGAACAGTTACTGAATCAAGCTCTGCATTTTAAAATTAATGGACACTGAAGGCATTGATGTAGGCATTATCATGAGATTTTGTTTATCTTCTATATCAATTGCCTCTCCTTATCTGCTGATCATTGCACTGACAACTTGCACTCATTAACATTTTCTTTTAGAAGATGTCAAAGATACCTTAAATGTAAAAACTAAAAGATAAAATAACAAAGAGTAAAATTTCAATCCCCAATTCAATTTTAATATTTTTAGAATACTGTCCCTAAATAAATATATATTTTTTATAATCACAAACATTCTTATTGTTTGGTGATTTACAAAATTAGCTAATATATTCAGGCGTTTTTAAATTGAAGGTAATGAAGTCTCTCTAGCAAGTCAAATAACAACAAAAATACTTAATTTTTGGTGGTTATTAAAACATATACTAAAAGAAACAAGAATGAATAAGTGAATAATTTCTTCAGTATAATAATTGGTCTTCTGTCTTGCAATTGGAATTCCATTTACTTATGCGATTAGGTGAGTTCTTCTCTATGCTTCAGGGATTAATCAGGAATGTGAATAACCATAGTAAGAGTGAGAACTGTTTGAATTTTGAAAAAGTTGCCATCAGATATATGAGACATTGATTTCTTTTTTTTTTAAGATTTATTTATGCATACAAGAACTGGGGTGTAGGCCAGAGGTGGGGGGTGGTGAAAGTATTCACCAGAGACAGAGTGGGGAACAGAACAGGTAGACCGACTAAAATACACTGCTGAGGGGAGCAGTGGGCAGGGCAGGAGAGGTCTGCTTCACCATGTGGGAATCTCCCTGACCTGGGATCGACCTCGTGCAGCAGTTGCTGTGGACAGCTCCATAGCCTAAGACTTAACCCGTTGCACCGCCAGGGAGGCCCAAGACTTTAAATTCTTTAAGGAAACAATAAAATAACATTTGATGGACTTTTAGAGGGAAGTAAATAGAAGAATGAACAATTGTTACATAGATGTTTTGTGGAAGATTTGTACCAAAACAGCTTCAAAGGCAAGTCCCAGAAGGCACCAACATAATTTCAGCAATGATTTTACTTCCTGAGTTTCATTATCTAACTGAATAGTCTATTTAAGCAATGGCAGGATTGTACAACATTTTAGAATGGTGTCCATACTTTCATTAAGGTTTTTTATTTTGTCCCATGAAAAAGAACTTGTACACATTTTTAACATAAACAAAAATTTTCAGCACCTTACATTTTAGGTACACTAAGGTTAAGCAGTATAATAAAGTAACCTAACAGGTTAATAATGTCAAAATACCATTTGGGGAAGTACAAATTGACAGGGAAAAGAGATTTTGCAGAAGTAAAATTGAAAACATTATACAAAATCAATGGATTTCAGGTAGAAAGAGGTTTTGCAAGTACTGGTTTTCGCCTAATGAATTTGAAATCAATTTTCAAATCAAACACTTATATATTACACTATTGGGAGCCCATGTCTTGTACTCACTTTTGCCTTATATGTTTTAGATTATTTGAGCACTGGTAACTATGGAAATTCATAGAGAACTTTAAGAATCCTGGGAACAGAGTGTTCAAAAATGCCACTTATGCTCAATCTAAAATGAGGTGATGTTGTATTCTTTGACCTCAGACTTAATACATAACACTATTTTACAGCTATTTGTAAGAGAGAAAAAATACTTTGTATGAAAAATATTTCATTTAGATACAAGCTTCTAAAAAGAGACACTCCACTATTATTTCAAATGAGGCAAGAATTTATTTCAATGTAACATATAA
Source organism: Scalopus aquaticus (assembly GCA_004024925.1). Taxonomy (NCBI): domain Eukaryota; kingdom Metazoa; phylum Chordata; class Mammalia; order Eulipotyphla; family Talpidae; genus Scalopus; species Scalopus aquaticus. The sequence goes on from PVIJ01005310.1 coordinate 43,810, forward strand.
TGTTTAGATTACTTCTATTATTATGATATTTTCTTAGGTAAAATTCAACTCACTTTATCATTTTTTTTTATGATTAAGTTTTATGAACTTGCTATGATCCATTAATTGTCCCTTTAAACCTAATTATAATAAATAACAAAACTTTTATAACTGTTGATTTTAGAAATTTCCTGATTTTGAAAAGATAATTAAATATGAAACTGATATAAGGATGTATTCAGATTTTATATTTGTCTTGTATTGATATAAATATGCAACCATCCCTAAGCAAATTGCAACATTTTTAAAATGTTAATTATTTCCATATTGACAAGCAGGAAAGATGTTCTTATTGTTCAAAGATAAAACAAGCAAACAAAAAGAGATAATAGATAAATGATTGTGGAAAGCTATGCAGCAGTAAGGTAAAGAACATGAAAAGAATTATGAGGTAATTACCTATTTGTGGAAGCTAATTATGTATTTGTGGAGAGGCACCATTTATGTGCACTTACAGCTATCTTGGAGATTGATAAGAAAGGCAATCTAAATGATTTATGCTTCATGTTTTTATATATTTAGTAAAGTTTATATTGCATGTTACAACACATTTTCTTATTAAATATTAATGCAGAAGTGTCTGAATGTTAATCATTTATTATATTCATTGTAGTTTATCTATTTCTTCTTCCTAAATTATTTAAAGTAAAATCTCTTTTCAAAGATTTTCTTTTGAAGGACTTTTAGTTTAGTGAAGCCAGAAAACAGTACATGATCAGTGTCTAAAAGGAAATAATTATGTATCTGAGTAGAGCAGTATCTTCAAACACCAGCTCACAAAGGAACAGAGCAAATATCAAAAAGGATAGTTATATATAACCTCTTAGTCATAACATTCCTTCCTGAAAGGAGTGAAATTAAAATTCACTAAAAAATTCTCACAATGAATTACATACTCATACGTTGCTCTAGTTTGGGTAGATACATTAATTTCTGCCCACTTATTATTATTATAATTTAAAAAACATGTTCCCTAGAAGATTTTAAGAAAAATTAAATCAATATGTGTCAACACCTCATATAAGATAGAGATGATTTATTTCTTTATTTCCTATAAACAGATAGTTGCTTAGAATCTAATGGGGACAAAATGGAATTCAAGGTAACAAAGTCAGTCAGTTATAATATTGTGTACACTTCAAAAGACAAAAGAGCCTATGGAATTTATCTGTTGAACTTTGATATAAAACTGTTTTATAGTTCTTATTTATCTTTATTCTTAATATGGTTTCATAAGAATATCTAGTATCTTGTTATTAATAAAGCTAGATTCTCAAAAGCAATACTTGAAGAAAACAATGTACTATTTTGCTTAATAAATACTGCTTTAAGATCTAGAAAATTAGCAAATTACTGATTTATTTTATGTTGGGAAGAGTAGAATAACATATTTACATATTTGCACATATATATTTTTATGACTAAAAATGTCATAACTTTTTAGACATCTAGTTCTATGTAATCTTTTTTTTTCCAAATCAATCATTTTCAAATAAAAACACACAAAAGTAAAAAAAAAATGGAGCTTCTCATGAAAAGTTATACACAAATCTCTATGTCCAGGTTCAATAGAATATATTTAGTAGATATTTATTGTTAACAATGTAAGTGCTCTCAGTTAATATATACATAATTGGTTCATAATGAAAATGGAATCAAACCAGTTAGAGTAACTACTAGTAACATGACCCCTATTTATATAGATGGATAGGCTAAGTGTCATGATGTTAAATATGAGGCTCCTTCCAGTACAAATCACAATTTGATTTGCCTTACATTCTAGGAAAAGAGAGACTCAAAGAAAGAAAAGTTTGCTGTTGTAACTTTGAACCACGTGCACATTTCGATTTCTTTTATATTTTTGGTAATTTAATTATATAGTTTACATTGTTGTTCATTTTTTACAATGTTTGCTTTCTTTTCTCAGATGTAGCCCCCCTAGAATGTCCACCACCAATTCACTTGTGCACCATCACCATAGTCCCTTGTGCTCTTCCCACCCTCGTTTTGATTCCTCTCCCTCCCCCTCCCCTACAGAATATGTCTGAATTATAGTTGTCTGTTTATTTTTGTTGTGTTATGTTGTGTTTTTTATTGTTATTATTTTTTTCCCTGCTCCCTTATTTGGTTCCCCTACATTCCTCCTGGAAGTAAAACCATCCAATATTTTTCTTTATCCTTCTGACTTATTTTACTGAGCATAATCACATGTCAGACCTTTATCTTCAAATATTTATGCTTGCAAATTAACATAGCAATGACTGCACTATGCCCTTTTATAGATCTTTTGAAATGAGAAAATAATGATCTCACTGTCAATGACATAACCTTCATTTACTTGGCCAAACTTTTCCACTTTATAGGTAACTCTCTAAGAATGCATGCAGCAGAGTTGCTTTTTTCTCCTCCTTTGGATTTTTTTTTCAAAGCTCTCTTTGTCATTTATAAAAGATTGAGGTAAATAATAAAAAAAAACTTGAAGACAATATTAGAAATCTATAAACACTCCTCACAGGATTTCTCTAATTTAAATTTGAACACTAAAGATCCTGAAATGAGGATAACTTTAAAATGCTCATTAGTTGGATGATTTCCTTCAATTTTTATAGTGTCTTGTCTTTCAGAAAGAAAAGGCCAGGTTTCTTTCTGGGCTATTAAGTGTAGTGCATTAAGTGTAATGCATACCCAGATTATGCATGAACCAAATCATGCCTGCTGAATCTTCATGCAGCTGAGAACAAAGCACTGTGTCTATGGATCATGTGCCCTCATCCAAATCTGGAGATATATTGCCAACCTTTTGGTGATCAGAATAAGACAGACTTCCCAGGAAGCTCTTTCTATAGCATAGTGACAGGAAATTTGGGACAAGCTCATTTTACCCACAGGCAATAATCTTTCATCCTGTAGGGCTACACGCTAAGAATGACATTTCTTGTATGCACATAACATCAACCATGAAATTTTTCTTCTCTACTAAGAAAGAAAAAGAAAGAAAGAAATTGAAAGAAGAGAAGGAAGGGGAGAGGAAAGTAAGGAGGACGGGAAGGAAGGAGAAGGAGAAACAGAAGCAAGGAAGGAAGGGAGGGAGGGAGGGAGGGAGGAAGGAAGGAAGGAAGGAAGGAAGGAAGGAAGGAAGGAAGGAAGGAAGGAAGGAAGGAAGGAAGGAAGGACACATTTTTACAACCATTCCTGAGGAGAAACTTTAAAACTTATTTATTTCATTTAGTATAAAATTCACCTAAAATCTCTCCCAGATGATCATGTGTAAAGAGTTATAGCCTTGTTTATTTGGTATAGCCCTGTCATCAAAGCTCTAATATTGGCTCTGGAAATATCCTGATATTTTTCGATGATGAATTCTTGAACAATTACAGTGAAAATTTTACTCTAGTTGTTTTTGTTCTTTTAAAGTGGAAACTCTTTAAATAAACAGTCTTGATATAAAATAATGATATGCATATCTGGTGTACATTCATATTCAATTTAGCAGTTATATATTGTTCATTAACATGGAAGTGTAGCGATATAAAAAGAAAACTTCCATTGAAGTAAAATTTGAAAGTATTGGAGTAAGAGAAGTTAAAGAAAACGATTGCCATTCATAAGAACATTTAAAACAAATGCTAATTACCTTTTTCCTCTAATCAGATTTTTTTTCTCAGTTTTATTTAGATATTATCAGCTATTTGACATATGGCACTGTATGAATTTAAGGTGTACAGCATAATGTTAAAACATATACATCATGAAATCATTACCACGATAGGTTTAGTTAACATCCATATCTCATACGATACAACAAAAAGAAACAAAAGTTCTTGTGCTGAAAACTCAGCATTCACACTTAGTCTCTAATATTAGCACTGGAAATATCCTAGCTCTGGAAATATCTTACAAATATACCATAGAGTAGTGATAGCTATAGTTTTGCTGTATTTTACAAACCTGGTACTTATTTATATTACAACTGGAAGATTACAACTTTTTTTAAAAGATTTATTTTATTTATTTATGCATACAAGGCCTGGGGTGCAGGCCAGAGATGCAGAGGCAGAGGGGAAGTGAGAAGATTCACTAGAGACAGAGTGGGGAGCAGAACAGGTGAATCTACTGAAATACACTGCTAGTCTGCTGTGCCATGTGGGTTAGCTTCCTAGCCAGGGACTGAACTCATGCCCAGTGGCTGGCAATAGCTTGATAGTGCTGATACTTTAACCCCTGCACCACCAAGGAGGCCCGGAAGTTTATAACCTTTGAAAATCTTCAACTGAATTCCTCTTCCTCACACCCCCCTCCCCACCACCACCCTCCGCAGTAACAAATCTGATAGCTTTTCTATTAGTTTGGTATTGGTTCTATGTTTGTGTTTTCATCCCACCCATAAGTGAACTCACACAATGTTTGTTTTTCCTTATTTGATTATTTCTCTTAGTATAATTTCCTCAAGGTACATCCAGGCTGTCACAATGAACAGGATTTCCTTCTTTTTTTTAATCATTTAATACTATTCTGTTGTGAATACATTCCATATTCTTTTCATGCTGTTGTCCCTTGATAGACACTAAGCCTGTTTCTATGTCAAGATATTGTAAATGATGCTGCTATGAATTATAGGGGTGCATATATAATATAGATATACATATATTTGTGTGTGTGTGTATAAATATAATAATGTGTATGTTCCTACAAGTGGAATAGATGGATCATATGGTAGCACTGACTTTAATTTTTTCAGGAAGCCTCATACTGTTTTCCACAGTGGCTGCAACCATTTCCGTTACCACCAGAAGTTCCCTTTTCTCCACACCCTTACCAGCATTTGTCATTCCTTGTATTTTTGATGATAATTATTACAACAAATTTCCAGTTAGAAAACATCATTGTGGTCTTGATTGTCATTTAGCTGATGATTAGTGCTGCTGAGAAAGTTTTCATGTTCCTATTGGACTTTGGTAAATATTTCTTGGGAAAATTGTCTCTTCAGGTCCTTTGCCCACTTTTTCATTGAAATATTATTTTTTAGTATTTTTGTTAGTTATTGAAGCACACTTTCTTTGTGAAATTTATATATTAACATATTATCAGATATATAATTTATAAATATTTTCCCATTCAGTGAGGTTTTTTTTTTTCATTTTGTTGAACATTTCCTCAATTTTTAGTAACTTTTTAGTTAGGTGTAGTTCCACTTGTGTACCTTTTCTTTTGCTCTTTCAACATTTGTGTCACATCAAAAAGTAATTGACAAGACTCATATGAAGGCGATTTTTCTTTTATTCAAGTAATTTTAGGATTTTTAATATTACATTTAAGTTTTCAAATGCTTTGAGTTCATTTTTGTGAGTACCATAGGATAAAGTGTATGGAATCATTCTTGTAAATATGAAATTCAAAGCTGTTCTAGATATGCTGATAATGTTTGGCAATAAGTTATTGTAGTTCTCATAAAATGAGTTTTTGTATTAGAATTTGAATTAAAAGTCTGTACAAAAAAAAAGAGATTAGTTCAATGCTTGCTCAAAAATTATTTGGTAAGATATGCTTCTTAATTACATGCACATGGGACATAGAAAAAATTTAATGTTTTCTGTAATTTTGAAAAAAATAAGGAAGCTTACTCAGTGAATCCCCAAATCTGATAACTAGTAAAGAGCAGAACACCCCATACCCAAAGGACTCACCATTGCTTATATAAAGCTGTTCTAGTCATCAACAAACATTTCTTATAAATTAAGCCTACTAACGATATCAATATCTAATCCATTACTCTTGAATAAATATATGACAGGAAAGAACACACTAATAAAAAAGATAATTTATATTTAAATGATAATGCATCATTCCTAAGCAGCTTTTAATGAAGTAAATGGCTTTGTTTTCAGAAGAATCATGCCCCCTCAGGACCTCCACACTGGTACTTAAAAAAGGTGTTTATTAAATCTATCAGCAGGAAGATTTAAGAATGTGAAAGCACTAGACCATTAGATCCCATCAAGAATGCTATCTGTTACTGAAAACTTCAGATTGAAATTTAAAGAGGAAATAGGAGTGGGAATGGAGAAGAGTATAATTAGAAGAGTTAAGGATTATTGGGTTTTTTGTTTGTTTGTTTTAAAAAATGTGTTTGCTTAGTTTGCTTAGTTGCCTGACATTAAGTTCTTTCTATAACAAAGCAACATCTGTCATTACTTACCCTCTCACAATCATGATTCATGTGAGCAAGACAGGTATCCAACTGCAACATTTTCTAAGTAAAATATTATTCTTCTGTTTTCTATCATTTTCTCCATAAATTATTTCCTACATTTTGCCTTACAACTTCTTCCATTTCCCATTTATCAACAAAAAATTGTGGTTACTTCATAATAAAGTGTGTTTGGTAACTCTCACGCACAAAGAACTGCTGAAATAGTAAAAACTTCATGGTATAAGGAAAATTGTATTTCTAAATCAGTTCAGCTTATGTTACAGTTTTACACATGGTTATTTATGCTTCCTTTACATGTGACTTATAAGAACTCTCTTTGTGTTTCTAGTCAAAGTAGTTTGCCATACTGGTATTGATAACATAATCAGTAGACAATTTAGCTTGTATTGCAAATAGTAGTTAAAGTTATGTGGTCATACCCATAGGTCAAAAAAATTTTTGACAAGATATAATTTTCTGTTTCTGCAATATTTCCTGTGTCAGAAAATCATTTTTGAGATAAATGCCAAATAGCTCATACTTCCCTTATTCTCAGGGATAATCTTTTAATTCAATTTTTTAAAATAAATATTTTATTTATTTTTGTTATTCATATCTTTTACATTATTGTGTGTTCCCCATAGGTTACCCACCACCTGTTCACCCTTGGAGCCATCACCAAAGTCCCCCATGCTCACCTCTTCCCCTCTCTTGAGCCCTTACCCTCCCTTTCTCCCCTGCTGAAAGTTGCATTATTATTTGGCTCCCCTATATTCCTGTTATAAGTGAAACCATTCAATACTTTTCTCTTTCTTTCTGGCTTATTTCACTGATCATGATACCTTCTAGATCCATCCATGTTGCTGCAAATTGCATGTGTTTGTCTTTTTTTTTTTTTTTTTTGAATGCTGAGTAGTATTCCATTGTGTATATGTGCCACATCTTCTTGATCCAGTCATCTATTTTTGGGCATCTGGGTTGTTTCCATACCTTAGCTATTGTAAACAGTGCTGCAATAAACATGTGGGTGCATGTATACTTTTGGATTAGTGTTTTTTGTGTCCTTTGGGTAGATTCCCAATAGTGGTATTGCCGGGTCATATGGGAGTTCCATTTCTAGCAGTCTGAGGAAACGCCATACAGCTTTCCATAGTGGTTGGATCGATTTGCATTCCCACCAGCAGTGTAGGAGAGTTCCTTTTTCTCCACATCCTTGCTAACATTTGTTGTTAACTGTTTTTTTAATGTGTGCCATTTTCACTGGCGTGAGGTGGTATCTCATTGTGGTTTTATTTTGCATTTTCCTTATTATAAGTGATGTTGAACATTTTTTCATATACCTGTTGGCCATTTCCTTTTCTTCTTTGGAGAAGTGTCTTTTTAGGTCTTCTACCCATTTTTTGACTGGATTGTTGATTTTGTTTTTGCTGCGTTATGTGAGCTCATTGTAGATTTTTGTTATCAGTCCTTTATCGGTTGTATTGTGTGCAAAGATCTTCTACCAATTAGTAGGGTGTCTGTTTGTTTTGATTATTGTCTCTTTTGCTATACAGAAGCTTTTTAGTTTGATGTAGTCCCAGCTGTTTATATTTTCTTTTACTTCCTTTACTATGAGGGAAGTGCTTTTAAAGATTTTGCTGAGGTGTATGTCATGTAGAGTTTTTACTATATTTTCTTCTATAAACTTTATGGTTTGAGGTCTTATCTCCAGGTCTTTTATCCATTTTGAGTTGGTTTTTGTGCATGGTGTGAGGTAGTAGTCTAGCTTCATTTTTTTGCATGTAGCAGTCCAGTTCTCCCAACACCATTTATTGAACAAGCTAATCTTGTTCCATTGCATATTCTCTGCTCCTTTGTCGAAGATTAGTTGTCCATAAATATGTGGATTTACTTCTCGGTTTTCTATTCGATTCCATTGGTCTGTGTGTCTGTTTTTGCTCCAGTACCATGCTGTTTTAATTATTACGGCTTTATAGTATAGTTAGAAATCAGGGAGTGTAATACCTCAATTCATATTCTTTTTAGTCAGGAGAGCTTTAACTATTCGAGGTTTTTTTGTGGTTCCATATGAATTTCATCAATATCCATTCTATTCTTTGAAGAATGTCATTGAGATTTTTATCAGAATTGCATTGAATCTGTAGATTGCTTTTGGTAGGATGGCCATTTTGATGATGTTGATTCTTCCAATTCATGAGCAGGGGATGTCTTTCCATCTTTTTGTGTCCTCCTCTATTTCTTTTAACAGTGTCCTGTAGTTTTCTTTGTATAATTCCTTTACCTCTTTTGTTTGGTTTATTCCCAGGTACTTGATTTTTTTGGTTTCGATTTTGAAGGGGATAATTCTCTTCATTTCCTCTTCTTCAGACTGAGTGTTTGCATATAGAAAGGCTACTAATTTTTGTGCATTGATTTTGTATTCTGCTACGTTACTGAATTGGTCTATAGTTTTGAGTAGTTTTTCTATGGAGTTCTTAGGATTCTCTATGTATATAATCATATCATCTGCAAATAGTGACAGTTTAATTTCTTCCTTCCCTATTTGGATTCCTTCTATGTCTTTCTCTTGTCATATTGCTCTTGCTACGACTTCAAGTGTTATATTGAAAAGTAATGGTGAGAGTGGACATCTTTGTCTTGTTCCTGATTTTAGGGAAAGGCTTTCAGCTTCTCACCATAGAGGAAAATATTGGCTGTGGGTTTGTCATATATGGCTTTATTGTGTTAAGAAATGTTCCTTCTATCCCAAGGATTTCAAGGGCCTTTATCATAAATGGGTGTTGCACTTTGTCTAATGCTTTCTCAGCATCCATCAATATGATCATATGGTTTTTATTTTTCTTTTTGTTGATTTTTGAGTTACATTGATTGATTTTCGGATGTTGAACCATCCTTGTGTCCCTGGAATAAATCCTACTTGGTCGTGGTGTTTTATCTTTTGGATGCATTGTTGGATCCTGTTGGCCAAGATTTTGTTAAATATTTTGTATCAGTATTCATTAGGGAGATTGGTCTGTAGTTTTCTTTTTTTGTATTGTCTTTGTCTGGTTTTGGCATTAGAGTAATATTTGCTTCATAGAATGTGTTTGGTAGTACTCCTTCCTTCTCAATTTTTTGAAAGAGTTTGTGTATTATAGGGATTAGTTCCTTTCTGAATGTTTGGTAGAATTCGTTTATGACACCATCTGGTCCTGGCCTTGTGTTTTTGGGGAGGGTTTTGATTACTGCTTCAATTTTGTTGCTTGTGATTGGCCTGTTTAGGTGTTCTATATCTTCTTTACCTATTTTTGGGTGGTTGTGTAGTTTCAGGAATTTGTCCATTTCCTCTAAGTTGTTGAACTTGTTTCCATATAGCTGTTTATAATAATCTCTGATTATTCTTTTGATTTCTGCTGTGTCCGTTGTAATTTCTCCTCTTTCATTTCTTATCCTGTTTATTTGTGTGTTCTCCCATTTTTTCTTTGTAAGCCTTGCTAGTGGTTTGTCTATTTTGTTTATTTTTTCAAAGAACCAGCTTTTGGTTTTGTTGATCTTTTGTATCATTTTTTTGATTTCATTTCATTTATTTCTTCTTTGGTTTTTATTATTTCCTTTATTATACTGGCTTTTGGATTTTTCTGTTGTTCTTTTTCCAGTTCTTTGACGTGGGAGATTAGATTGTTTCTTTGAGTTGTTTCTTGTTTCTTGATGTGAGCCTGTATTGCCATGTATTTCCCTCTTAATACTGCTTTTGCTGTGTCCCAAACGTTCTGGATAGTTGTGTTTTCTTTGTCATTCATTTATAGGTATTTTTTAATTTCTTCTTTGATCTCCTCATTAGTCCAGTGGGCTTCGAGCAGTGTGGGTTTCAATCTTCATGATATAAAAGGGTTCCTTTTTTTTTCTTTTCATGGTTCATTTCTAGTTTGATGGCTTTATGATCGGAGAAGATAGTAGATATGATTTTGATCTTTGTGTATTTGTTGAGGTTTGTTTTGTGACCTAGTATGTGATCAGTCCTGGAGTATGATCCATGTGCATTGAGAAGAGTGTGTATTCATATTTTGGGGGGTGCAGTGCCCTGTAGATATCTGTTAAGTCCATGTTGTCTAGGTCTTTGTTTAGAGCATTATTGTCTTTGTTTATTTGTTGCCTCGTTGATCTGTCCATTTGTGATAATGGAGTGTTGAAGTCTCCTATTATATATGTATTTTCTCTAATGACTGTTTTCAGAGATGATAATAATTGTCTTATATATTTTGGTGTTCCTTCATTTGGGGAATACATGTTGATGAGGGTTATATCATCTTGCTGAATTTTCCCCTTTATCATGATGTAGTGACCATCTATGTCTCTTTTTACCTTTTTTAGTTTGAAGTCTATTTTATCTGATATAAGTATAGCTGTCCCTGCCTTCTTTTTAGGTCCATTTGCTTGTAGGATTGTTTTCCAGCCTTTTACTTTCAGTCTGTGTTTATCTTTTGTGGCTAAATGTGTTTACTATAGACAGCAGAAGGTTGGGTCCTGTTTTTTGATCCATTTCGCTATTCTGTGCCTTTTTATTGATGAGTTTAATCCATTTACATTTAGCGTTAATATTGATACATTGGCATCCATATTGGCCATTTTGTTTGTCTTTTTGTGGTTTTATTCCTTGTCTTATTCTAGTCTTTTTCATTCCTTTGTCTGTTTTGGTTTTAGGACTTCTTGTAGTATTGTTTGTAGTGGGGGTTTAGTCATGATGAATTTCCCGAGACTCTGTTTGTCTGGGAAGATCCTTATCCTTTCTTCATTGAGGAAAGAGAGCTTTGCGGGATAAAATATTCTTGGTTGGAATTTATTGTCTTGGAATTTGTTGAATATGTCTCTCCATTCTCTCCTTGCCCGTATCGTTTCTTCAAAGTCAGATGTCATCCTGATTGGTTTTCCTTTATAAGTTGTTTCCTCCCCCTTGCCAACTTCAATATTTTTTCCTTGTCCTGTATTTGTGTGAGTTTAACTATGATATGTCTAGGGGTAGGTTGTCTAGCATCATGCTGATTTGGAGATCTTCTTGCTTCTTGTATGCTGATTTTCATACTTGGGGAGTTTTCTTCTATCACTCCTTAAATAGTTTCTCTGCTCCTTGGTCCCTCTCCTCTCCTTCTAGGATTCCTATAACTCTTATGTTTCCTTTTTTCATGGTGTCAGATAGATCTTGAATTGTTTTTTTTCATTCTTTTCCCTTTGTGCTTCAATTTCCTTTTCCCTTTTGGATCTTTTAATATTTGCATCTCCGAGATCGCTAATGCGGTCTTCCATTTCATCGATTGTGCTTTTATTGCTGTTCCCAGAGATCTTTAGTTCTTCCATTAAGCTCTTATTCTCCTTCTTTAGGGTCTCAATTTCTTTCTTCAGATCGTTAATTGTTTTTTTCCATTTCTTTCTTTTTCTTTATCATGATTCCCTTAATCATGATTCTAAATTCTTTATCTGTCAGAGAGAGAAGTTCTTCCATGTCATTGGCAGTGGGTTTTGTGCTTAATTTTCTTTTTGTTCCATATCCTTTCCCTGCGGGCTTGCTTGGTTGTTTATATTTTTCCTTCTCCCTGTTTGTCTTCTGATTTGTTGTAATTGCTGGGAGATTGTGGCACTGGTTTTGGCAGGCATCTCTTTGGGTTCTCCTTCTTGGATTTCGGGGACTGGTGATCTAACCGATTCTGGCCCTGTTAGGCCAAACCCCTGGTGGTCGTGGTGGTTGGTGGTCCTAGGGCTAGCTCGACTCAGTTCCAAGAACCCCAGTACTGAGGTGTGTGGTTGTTTTGCACTAGATCCTTGTAGGCTAGGGAGGATGATTTCTTAAGATTTTTCTTTTAGTGGTTTCTGCTGAGATGGTAGTTTCAGGTTTAATTTAAGAGGTCTTCTACAGTCTTTTGCCCCTGAGGTCCTGAGGGTGGGTGGCCCCACAGCTGGGATTTTGTCCCCTTTCAGGTGTCAGATGCTGCTGCCTTCAGTTTTCTTTCTGTCGCTGTCACTGCTATTATTCTCGCTATTGATCTTCCTGTTCTTTCCCGCGATATATCTCTGGCACGGCGCAGCGCGATGAGGTGCAGCTGCCCTGACCGCGGTCCCTCTCCTGCACGGGGCGGAACAGGAAGCCCAAACTGCGCGCTCAGCTTTTGTCCCGCACCTCTCCCGCGCCTGGAGGGCGGTCATGGTAGCCTAGCCCACGGTCTTTATCTGGGGTTTGTGGAGCCAACCCCCTCCCGCGGTATTTCTCCGGTGCGGTGCAGCGTGGCGGAGCTGCCCCAATCGCAGTACCTCTCCTGCACGGGGCGGAACAGGAAGCCCTAACTGTGTGATTTTTGTTCCGTGCTTCTCCCGCACTTGTAGCTGGGAGCTTTTCCCACAGTACCTCCAGTGGCTAAAGAACATTAGCGCTGCTGAGGGTGGGGGGGTAGACCACCACCCCAGAGTTCTGTTCCAAAGGGGAACTAGAGTGCCTGGCTCTGTAACAGAGGTGGGGGCAGGGGCTACACTTCGGCTTCCTGGGGCTTTGTTCCATGTCCCACCAACTTCCCCAGTGCACTCTGCTCTCTCCAGGGCTCTGTTGCTACCTGGAGGGACTGCTGGTGTCAGTCTCGAGTTTATTACTCTGCTGTGCCTGAGGACGCGCCTCTGCCCACCTTTCTTTTTCTGGGTCTCCTCAGGTGCCTCTCGTCTTGGTTTCCTGGTCCAGTTTTGCGTTGAGGAGAGGAGAAAGGGGGTAGTTCTTTCTTCTCCTTAGTCAGTCTTTTCAGCTCCTTTCCAAGTCCTACTCATCCGTGAGGGTGTTAGATTTATGTAGTGTTTCTGAATCTTCTCTGAGTTTGGCAGATGTCTCTTTATAAGTGGCTTTTCTTTTGGGAGAGTTGATTCTAACATCCCTTCACTGCCATGTTGACAACATCACTCTAATTCAATTTTTTATTCAATATCTAAAAACTGTGTGAGGACTGCATTTCAAAGACTTGTAGAAGTCTGTTCAGGTATAGGATTTCCTTTCTCAAATAATGTACGTGATTAGTTGAGAAATATTTCTATGTTCCATTAAAATATCTTAGTGGATACTTAATGCCTCTAAAATGTACCTGGCAACACTCATTATCTCTTGCTACATCATAAGGTTTGGTTCCTTTCCTTTTTGATTTTGCTACTGCTTGTTACTTTGTTTAGAAACACAAGGATATTTTTAGACTTCACATATAAAGGAAGTATAAATAACCATGTGTAAAACTGTAACACAAGCTGAACTGATTTTAGAAATACAATTTTCTCTATACCATGAAGTATTTTACTAATTTCAGCACTTTCAGTCACCAAAGACAGTTTGCTGTGAAGGAAACACAATTTTTTGATTCTTCCTCCTCAGAACACTATCTCAATTGAGAGTTGCATATTAATTAGGAGACATATCCACCTACTTCATTCACTAGATGCCAGGAAAACAGGGACTGTATATGTTTTTACTTATTTTTATCCTCTAAGTTCCTAACACACTTATGGCTTATTTTAAGTACTCAACTAATATCTGGGAGTGGAAAAAATGAATGACAAGTATTGTTTTGTACCAAGAATCAACAAAGGTTTGTCCTTGATTTCTAAAAGTTTATTACAGTAGAACAGTAAAGTTTAGAGTTAGGAGAAGCAGCAATAGAAAATGGAGTGTTAAACATTCAAAATGGATAATTAAAAGGGACCTTAGAGACGTGTCGATATTGATTGGATTCAAAGTTTAACAAATTATTTTTTAATCTGAGTAACAGGTGACACAAAATAAATGCTAATTTTCAAATCTAATACTATGTTGTGGATTTCTTTTAAAGTCCAGTTCTATCTATCCAAATTAAGTTTCAAAAAAAGAAAACAATTCATTGAGTTATTGACTTGAACCAAAAAAATTAACAAATAAATATCATCAAAAAATAAACAAAAGCAAAATTTCTAAAAATTTGAATGCTATACCACCCTACCCAGCAGAGTCAACATTTTGCTTTTTTTCTTATAGCATATCCGAGCATTGGATCTATCCATTTCACCTGTAATAGTATGGTCTTTTACCTTCCTGCCAGTAAATTTCAGGATAAAAAGACATACTATCATTTCCTAATAGCAAACAATTTCCAGGCAGGAGACACTGGTTTGTAAGACTATATTTAGGTAGGGGGAAAAAAAAATCAGTAACCAATGAGAAGTATTTACAGACCTTCAGATAGGAATATTTTGTTGAATATGCACTAATTTTCATCAGGAATAAAAACTAATGCTTAGCTAATTTGGTTAATACTGTTAATGTCAACTTTTTGGTCCCAAGCATATTTTGAAATTTTAGAATTTTATGATCCATACTTGATATAGCTTGAATTCTGATATTATTTTATATGAAAATTGATTTTTTTAAAAGGCATTTAAATATACTGATGCTGGTATTAAAAATAATCTATAAAAGTAATCATTGCAAGCATTATTTCATTTAGACATATAATTTATTTATTTATTTATTTTTTTAAGAATTTTTATTTATTTATGTATACAAGCTGGGGTACAGGCCAGAGGCTTGGGGTGGTGAGAGGGTTCACCAGAGACAGAGTGGGGAGCAGAACAGGCAGATCAGAGATACACTGCTGAGGAGAGCAGCGGGCGAGGCAGGAGAGGTCTGCCGCACCATGTGAGATTCTCCCCGGCTGGGTGTCGAACCGGCAATGCCGGAGGCCAACAGCTCCACAGCAGCTCCACAGCGCAGCGCCCAACCGCTGCGCCACCAGGGAGGCCCAAGACATATAATTTATATATATATATATATATATATATATATATATATATATATATATATATATATATATATATATATATATACACATACACACACACACACACATATATATATATATATATATATATATATATATATATAAAACACTTTTTAAAAGATTGAAATATTATTCATGGCAAAAACACTGTTGAAAAATATAGCAAATTTAAATTTTTTGAATACTACTCAGCCATAAAATAAGGTAAAATCTTGTCATATGCAGCAGTGAGTGAAAACTGGAAGAGATTATGCTAAGTGAAATAAGTCAGAAGGAGAAAAAGAAATACTGGATAATTTCCCTCATGTGAAATATGAATAAAAAATGAATTGACAAAATACAATGGAAATAAACCCTAGAAACCTGACTGCAGAATTGAAGTTACTAGCAGGGGAGGGAAAGGTGGAACTCACAATGAATATTACTAATGTGCTATGATGGAAGATAATTGGTGCCTTGTTGGCAGGTGTGTTGTGGTAACATACATATGAATAGGTGTGAACCTATATTTTTGGTATTGTAAACCCCAATAAAAAATAAGTCAAAAGGGAAATAAAGTTAAATCACATCTTGTATTGTTGGATACAGAAGGCTACAATCAAACCAATGTTATATTTATTTCTCGTGGATGGTTGATAGACATAGAAGTGAATTATATTTAATGACAATGTTATATAATAGGAAAGAATATGAACTATTTACCCAATTTTACTTCTCTGTGCCATAGCCGGAAAACATAATTTTTTAACGTCATTCCCCAATCCTAGGTGTGATGTATGCTCTAAATTTGGTATAAAAGGAAATATGTTAGACTATTATGTTTTCACAATTTTTTGGAAATTTTTCTTTTCCTGAAATCAAGAATAATATCACTTGACTTATAAATATTGATATTAAAATATTAAAATATTTCTAAATAATTCAGTTACAAGACAATTTCTTTACATGGTTATATATGCACACACACACATACATATGTGGTTATAACAAAAGCCAAAACAATTAGAGATTTTTTCAAAATTACATTCCGCAGTGAATCGATTTTTACCTGGTGTTTCTCCGGTCAAAATTAAATGATAATAATTAAAGCCCTAGAGCATTTTTTAAAAAAAATATTTATTTATTTATTTATTTATTTATTTATTTATACAAGAGCTGGGGTTAAGGCCAGAGATATGGGGGTGTTGAGAGGATTCTCCGTAGACAAAGTGGCAAACAGAACAGGTGACTGACTGAAATACACTGCTGAGGGAGCAGCAGTCGAGACAGGAGAGGTCTGCTGTGCTGTGTGGGAAGCTCTCTGGCCAGGGAGAACTTAACCCCTGAGGATTAACCCCTTGTGCTGAGGATTAACCCCTTGTGCCACCAGGAAGGCCCTAGAGCATTTTTTTTTTTTTTACATAGCTAAAAGATAGATGGGAAGGCAAAGTTAAAGAAAGACATGTGTTTCCTCACATTTTAAAAATGTTTCACAAAGCATTTCTGCAGGAATCCATGACTGCTTAGCACAAAACTTTAGGATTATTTTCTAGAAGCTGAAAAAAAAATCAGGACTTCATTATGCAAATAAACTTTATGGTTGAACAGGATGTCTTGAGTGTAGCCCACACATGATAATGTCAAATTGGAATGGAGTGTGAGTGAACAGGTGAGGGAACCTTAGTTAGTTAAAGAAGGTGGGTCAAAATATCAGACAAACTGGGTTGAGGCATGCTCACTTAATATTCAAGATCTTTAGGGTATAACTACCCACCTGGATAATTAAATCCTCTATGAATTCTTCTATGTTTTTTTATTGATTAATTTACAAAGTACAGTAATTTCACACTAGGAAACATAGTTACTGCCTTGAAAACTTTTTTAAATTGTAGACTGTATTTAACTTTGTCATGCCTCAATATTTAGTTTTGTCATATATACACGTATATTTGAGATTTCAAGGGATATAAGTACATAAACATTATAATTTCTAAGTAAATAACTTAAGATAATATCTAAAATTGGAAAAAATTTTGAGTATTATTATATCTAATTATAACTAAATAATTTAAGAACTAATGGTGTCATATAGACATTATCTTGAAAAATATCTTGTTTTAATAAAAAGATGAAGTAATTAACCTTAATTGTTTGTGAAGTCTTTCAGAATTTCTTTCTTTTGGTTAGTAAACTTTTCCATATTTAAATATTTTTATTAAGTGTAGACAAATAACATTTGTTTGAAGACTTCACTCTTAAATTAACAATAAGTTCACAGCATATTGCTGAAATCATATATATGATTCATAATAATGACAAATTAAACTTCTGTGGCTATTAAACACTGAAACACCTTAGTAAATCAAAAAGAGAGGCAAGTATTTATAGTCCTTGCCATTATAATACATTGCTACTATTTTTTATCTTCTCTTAGGGATTTGTACACACAAAATTTGCATGTTTGTTTGTGTTTTATTATCAAAAAATAAAATTGGTATATAACAAATAATAACATATCTAATTAAGAAAATGTCAAAATATTGTGGGTATGCTATAACTTTCAATAGCTTCTTTATCTAAAAGCATTAATTATGTGTAATATAGCAATTGTCCTTAAAGTACATTTCAAGACTTCTGTGAAAAGTCATAAAGGAAATGTCAAGAATAATATAATTCATATATTCTTTACATCTCCTTAACTGGTAATTGCACTAAAAATGCTAGTAACTCTGTGAGATAATGATTCATTTGTGGATGAGATATTAAATCATCATATAGAAAACAGATATAGCAGTTTATTTCCTCAGAAAATTTCAAAGTCAAACTTTGCCTAAATTGCTTATTAATGACCTTTACCTTTTAAAGAATTTTGATAAAATATAAAAGCCTATACCAGTGCATGGCAACAAAGCTTACAATAAGGTCAACTTATGTTCAGTGTGATTATACATTGGAGATATTATCTGTGTGATTTTACTGTGTAATTTATTTTTTATTAAAATTAGCTTTGTTGTTGAAGTTATAGTAAGTGCATTGTATTGTGATTTATTTTAATTAAATACTTGTTATTGTATTTAATTTATTGAAATATAGTACACTATAGAAAACTTTACTTCAGTATGTGTTGGGTCAAAATTCCTCCTTGAGGTGTTTCACAGTCACCATGCCTCTTCCCATATTAAATGTTTCTCTGATTAATATACTAGTTTTGTCTGGATTTCAAAATAATGTAAATTTTATAGAAATTCCTTTTGAATATTCATTTATATATTCTAAGTGTGATGTTTGCAAAAGTACATCTTGTTGCATGTAATAGCTGTTTATATTTTACTATACAACACATTGCAATTTTGTTCTAATGTTGATGAATAACTGAATTATTTACAGTTAGAATTCACTATCCATGAAGTTGCTAGGTTATTCCTATAAAGAATGCTGGGTAACAGGCATTGTATATTATCAACTTAAGTAGATTATCCCAAATTATTTTCCAAAGTGTTCTAGTGTTTGATATGATTTCAATCTTCAAGAAATTTTTGACACTTGTTTTTTAACCCAACATATCCTGGAGAATATTCTATCTGCACTTGTGAAAAATGTGCACTCAGCTTTATGGGGGTGTAGTACCCTATAAAATTATTAAGTCCATCTGGCCTAACTCCTTATTTTATTCAATTGCTTCCTTATTGGTTTTCTGTATGGTTGATTGATCAAAGTGGTGTGTTGAATTACCCTACTACTGGTTTGTTGCTGCCAACATTTACTTTTAAATTTGTTAATAGTTGCCTTAAAAATGTTGATGTTCCTTCACTTGATCCATATATATATATTGATGAGTGCTATGTCTTGCCGTTGTATTGCTACCTTAATCATTATATAATGTCCATCCTTATATTTTGCTACCTTTTATTTATTTAGTATTTTAGCTGTAAGTCTGTTTTATCAGATAAAAGTATGGCTGTCGGTGTACTTTACAAGGTCAATATCAGTTGTGAGTGTTGGGAGAGGGTACTGCAATCCAGAGCACTCACCTTGTTCTTTTCAGTGGGGAGTCAGCCATCAGGGATCACTAGCTCTTTCACAAGTGTTTCCCCTCAGTCAAGGGTATGAATCTCTGCACCTTTTAGTTCTCCTCTCCTCTGTCTTTAACAAAATGATTATTCTCCAAGAGTCAGTGGTGACTAGCAACATTACAGTTTGTACCATAGACTCCTGTCCTGGACCACATCTTCCAGGCTTTGCTCTCTACTTACCTTTTGTTCAATGAAGCATGAATATCCTTGTGTCCCTTCTAAGACAATACATGGTATTCTCTGATGTCCAAGAGGTGTTCCACATTCACCCCAATCTATAGAATTATTTAGTAATTATCCCTCTGCTCACCTTCTAGATGATTCACTCAAGAACAAGCTCTGAGAAATGCTCATATCAGAAAGTCCCGAAACAACATGTGTTGGCAAGGATGTATAGGAAAATGAACCCTCTTATGTTATTAGTAGGAATGTAGACTGGCCCATTTCCTAAGGAAAGTAGCATAAAGATTTCTCAGGATATTAAAAATAAATCTACTAGAGGATCCAGAAATTCTACTTTTAGGTACTACCCCAAAGAATGCAAAACTTTAAAAAAAAAAAAGATGGATATATGCAGTACTTGTTCAATATAGCACTATTTACAATAGCCATGTTATAAAGACACAATCAAAGTATTGAAGGATAGAGAAGTGGATTTAGGAAAATTGATATATGAACCATGGATTGCTACTCAGCTATATATATAATATAGATTGAAATCCTGCCATTTATAACAACATAAGTGGAACTGGAGAGGATTATGCTGAGATAAAATTCAGAAGAAGAAAGACAAATACTATATGTTTTCATTTATCTGTGAAATATAAACAAGACAAAGGGGCAGACAAAACTAAACAAAAACAAGTCCTAAAATTCTGACTGTAGGATTGAGGCTACCAGAGTGGAAGGATGAGGAGGTGGGGAGTAAAGGGGAGAGAGATCCAAATGGATTATGGTAGAGGACTATGGTTGTCTTGGGGATGAGTGTGGTGTGATAACATACACCTCTGAATCAAATAGAGGGTCATAAACCAATGCTACTTTAATTTAAAAAATGTAAAGAATGTAAAAGTATAAAATATATATTTTAACTACCAAAATATATGTGAATTATAGTTATTCTTTATTTTTGCCATCAATATGTCACTTTATTTTCCTTTAAGTTAAGCAATTCTATTGACTTTATAATGCTATATTGTGGTTTAAATTTACTTTGTCTTTGTACATGATACTGAACATTTGTTTATGTATATATTAGTTCTTGAAATACCCTGTTCCATTTTTCCCCTCATTTGTGTCCCCTGGCATTTCTCTTTTGATTTGTATGACTACTTCATGCATTCTAGATGATTCCTTTGTTGTTTACATGTATTGCAATATTTTCCTCCACTCTATGGATTACTGTTTTCCAGCATATTTCAATGAATAAAAATTTCAAAGTAAAATCATTATAACATCTCCCTTCTAATTGTCTCAATATTACCACCAATTTACAAACTTGTATGCACAAACACAAAAAAACAACTTTAAATATTCCCCTTCTTAACTTATTCGGCTTGATTTTAAGAACTGCTATTGAAAATCATTCACTATTTTTTTTTTAATTTATTTATTTATATATACAAGCTGGGGTACATGCCAGAGGCGCGGGGTGGTGGGAGGGTTCACCAGAGACAGAGTGGGGAGCAGAACAGGCAGATCAGAAATACACAGCTGAGGGGAGCAGTGGGCGGGGCAGGAGAGGTCTGCTGCACCATGTGGGATTCTCCCTGGCTGGGCTTCGAACTCACATTGCGCACTGCCGACAGCTCCACAGCGCAGCGCTCAACCGCTGAGCCACCAGGGAGGCTCCAAAAATCATTTATTATTTCCATACAGATTGAAAAGTGACACCCAGCTTCAACATATTTTTCTTCATCTGACAATATGCAAGTGAGAAATCATCATTAGTAATATATGTATCATAGATGACATCCTGAGTAGACAAAGCAATAATCATGAAATAATAAATATACAACATGAAAATAAAACACAGCATAAGTTCCCTTATACATATCTATCTATCTATCTATCTATCTATCTATCTATCTATATATATATATACACACACATATATATATCTCCATATGTATGCATATATTATATATATGCCTATAAATATTTAAGTAAAAAATAAAAAGTATTATTTCAGTACAAAAAGGGAAAATGTGGTAGATTACTATTTTTATTTATTTTATTATATATTTAAAGACAAGGAAAAAGTTTTAAAGATATGTAGGTCAGTAGGTGTAATGACTTATCTACTTGTGAGTCATAATCTGCAAATGTGTCAATGACATTATCAAAATTATCTGTCTTAAAATATTTATGGTTAACAGAATATATGGCCAGATTTATAAATCTATGTCTATTCATAATTAACATTTTTCATATATTTAAATTAATTTGTTTTTCACTTGATATAAAATAATGTAAAAATCTAAAAGATAAAAATCTAAAATGTGAGAATACACTAATCAAAAATGGTGAAGATCACATTTTGCAATAAGTTCCAAAAGGTGTAATACTATCCTACATCTTTCTTTCTTTAGGATTAATTCTTAACAACTTCCAATATTTTAAATATAGATGAAAGTCCAGATGATCAATTCAAGTTTTCTTTCTTTATTTTGTAATCACGGAAATATTATCATTTATTTTTACTATTCTCTTTAAATGGTGCCATGAACTATACAACTATACCTAGAGAAAACTCAAATTCTTCCAAATTTTTATGAATTCACTCTCCAAATAATGCATCAAACCCATCTGTGAAAGTTAAATTTCACATAGACTATAATCCTTACTATAGGGAAAATTTTAAAAAATGTTAATTTGAAGCTTGCATATCTATTATTCAAAGTAACAGTAACTGTAGAAATTGTTTAGAATTTAAAATGATAGTTTTTTTTTTTTTTTTCTGGAGGAAAACATTTTATAACTATCTTCAGGCATGGTAGTAATTAAAAGCAGACCAACTCAGTCAAGTTTTATTTTTGTCTTTAAATTCTATGCAAATAGTTCCCCTTATATATTGCCAACTTCATGGATAACTGTTTCCACTGCCATGTCCATGGCATGCCTTTACAAATAAACAAGAGTTTTCTAAGGTTAAGAATAATTTAAATGTTAAATTCACTACCCGTTTAAGTGCATTTCTAATTGTCATCAATATATCAATATTTAACAACACAGCAATGTGAGAGGAACATCTTTGTTTGAAATTTAAAGGATCTTTTTTTTCTTTTTTTTAATATCTTATTGCCAACATTGGATAGTATGCAACTTGCCTTCTAGGGAACAGATGGGTAGTGTTCAGGGCAACAAGATTTATCACATGTTAGAAGCATAGTAGTAACCTGACTTGTATTTATAAACTTTATTTGGATTTACAGCTTTTTGATGTTTATCATAGTAATGATCATAAAGACCTCATTGCCTCAGTCAGTATCTTCAACAAATATTTCTGTATTAACAAAATGCTAATTATTTACATGTCCGTGGGTCATTTAAATCTTATACAAATTGGGGCCTACCTGGTGGCGCAACAGTGTTAAGCACAACGCTGTGGAGCTGTGGAGCTGTCTGCGGTTGCATGGAGAGTCGATGCCTGGCCGGGAAGATTCCCACATGGAGCAGTAGATCTCTCCTGCCTCGCCCGCTGCTCCCCTCAGCAGTGTATTTCGGTCAATCTGTCTGCTCTGCTCCCCACTCTGTCTCGGGTGAATCCTCTTACCACCCCACACCTCTGGCCTGCACCCCAGCTTGTATGCAAATATAAATAAAATCATTTAAAAAATAAATAAATTTTATACAAATTATACAACATTTTCATGTACTTAAATATACACAAAGCAATTGACTATATACTTTTTTATTGTTGTCAAAGTTCAGATAATATTATTTGAGAACATTTTTCAAAGGAATCCTTTACTTAGAGAACATTAAAATTTGTCTGAGCTCATGTGCTTATTCATTCAGCAAATATTTATTTAGTCCTTATTTCATGGCAAGTGTTATGTGATGGATCAGTAATAAAACAAGGTCCAGACACAATTATTCCCCTCGAAAAGGTTTGTAAAAATGTAATAACTGACCCACGACTTTGAGCTCTTGGCCTTTGCTCTTTCTACTCCACACTGACCACGAAAATCTCTGTAGAGGAAGGAAGAGGTGTTGGAAAATTCGTAAGAGACTATGATAAAAGAAAAGCACATCAAGATTTCATGTTTCATATCTTAACAGTTTCATGTGCCTCTGCCTTCCTGGTTGCAAGCTCTCGACAACAGATGGAATACAATGCACTCTACCTTCTTATTGGACAAGACAAAAGATCAGTGGGAAAAGTAAGATGCACTTTTTAAAATACAGAGTATCAGAATACATTCTAATGTGTGCTAAAAGCTGTTTCTTTATTCCTTTCTGACAAGAACACAAAGTAAAAGGGAAAATTCTCTCTAATGGTTGTAACATTGATTTTTTTTTTATCATTGATGTCAGAGAAGATGTAAAAGATTTTTTAAGACAATTCTTTTCATTGTATGATGATAACATTTATATTCTACAAGCCTTCAAGTGGGAAAAAAGCAGAGTACAGTATTATGTTTCTTATTGTGTAAAGACAATGCAGTCATTATATAATTAAAAGGAAAAGAAAGAACACGGATTCAATATCATTACACTATATTATAAGCCATTAAGAGCAAGTAGAAAGTAAGTGGATTTTGTTTGCTTGTCCCAAGTTTTTTTTAAAGCAGCTGTATAATTAGTTGATCTTTATACTGGAAAGTAAATCTTTAACGAAGTTTAAGAAGCAAAACTTGTGTTTTTTAGGTGACATACCTTAAAAGTTTGAGCAAGAAATATCTATTAGGAAGACAAATATGAGTGTAATCAAGATGTTTCAGTTTACCCAAATTTCTGTATTAACAAATTGATAGTTGAATAAATAAAGGGTTTACCATATAACTTTACAAGTACCTTGTCTTTTGATGTTATAATCTGTTCTATTACTGGTTCTTTTGTGGGGAGAATTTCTTCATTCTCATATTGGATTGGGTGCCAGGGAGTCTAGGAGCAGTCATTCTTAAATCTATGATATTTCTGGTATAATTACTCTCTTTCGTGTTATTAATCAAAATTGCCCATGGGTGTTCTTCAGGCATTGATATTGGCTTCCTCAGGAAGAAATATTTTGTGAAGCATTAAGTACCCATCATCATGACCCTGAAAAAAGTGGTACAGTGTCTTCTAAGGCAGGGGTCATGCCATTATTCTGGGATCAGGTCTGACCACACTAATACTTGAACAATGATAACTATTATCAATATTAGTAATATAGAGATCTGATCAAATAGTGAAATTGAATTTCTATAAAAATAATTTCTTGTGTAGTTTAGGGCTTTTGTTATTATCACTATCTAAAAGTTATAATCAGTCGCAATTATTTTTCAGTATTTGTATATTATACATTTTCTTTCTTAGCTAAGAATAATGGAAAGGGGCCTCCCTGGTGGCGCAGCGGTTAAGTGCTGCGCTGTGGAGCTGTCGGCAGCGGCGACGCGAGTTCGACACCCAGCCAGGGAGAATCCCACGTGGCGTGGCAGACCTCTCCTGCCTTGCCCGCTGCTCCCTTCAGCAGTGTATTTCTGATCTGCCTGTTCTGCTACCCGCTCTGTCTCTGGTGAACCCTCTCGCCGCCCCACGCCTCTGGCCTGTACCCCAGCTTGTATGTATAAATAAAAAATAAATCTTTAAAAAAAAAGAATAATGGAAAGAATCTCAAAGTTAATACAGAGATAGTCCTAAGTACACGTTTCGGATTGTCTAAATCCCTCCATTTTTAATATTTGACTATATATAGCAAGTCCAAGAAAGAAAAATGTTACTAAATTAATTTTAATTATATATGATTTTCCTGTTTCATACCACTATAATTCATATTGTTACAATGACAATGAATATTCAATTGAGTTGCTTTTTAAAGACTCAGTAGCAGTTATTTTCATTAAGAACAGAATCTTTTAATTATAAATGATCTATTTCCAAGACATTCTGAATAATTTCTAACCTTTACAAGCATGAGGGTCAATTGTAAATCTGTCTTGTATTTAACATAGTTATGCCCTAAAAATCCTTGGTTCAATAAAACATTTATTGAAATCCAGATTCACTTTTGAAATCCATGTAGGAAAGAAAGAAATTCTATTGATTCGACTTCTAACAGTGTAAAGCATAATGATTTTGAGCAAAAACAAAATCTTGCCTATCCATAGAAAAAGAACACATGTTGATAGCTCAACTGAATAACTCAAATTCCTCTTAAGAACAAACAGTAAAGCAGATAGATCTCTATTGCTTCAGTAATCCCAATAAAACACCCCATAATTATATTGATACATGAGAAGTGATATATGATATGTTTTCCCATGTTATAAAGTATGATCTCTCAACAAAAATTGTACTTTCTTTTATTATGTTACTGTTTTCTTCTGTTCTACTGATTTTATTTAGACTATTTACTGAAAACATAATACTACAATCAAGCTATAAAAAATCCACAGGATTTTATGTAGCTTACTACACTTTGTGAAAATTGCCTTTCGCTCATTTTGGATATATCAATTTGAGATCATAAATTTGAGATCATAATCCATTGAGATTGATTACTTGTGAAATATTCCTGTGAAAATCATTGAAATATAACTGAAATTTATACAGGAATCTCAAAATATTTTTTAGAAAAAAAATTAAAAAATTAAATCATTATTTACAGATCAATACATAATTGCTGTATTTGGAGAAATAAGTGTTGCACAAAATGGGAAGATGTTTAATATTTTTTTCTTAAACATAGCATCTATGAAAAAGCAAGAAATCATTCAATCACAGGAAAATCTGTGCCTGAAATCATACACATACACACACACACACAAACACACGTGCATATATACATATATATGCATGTGTGTGTGAGTGTATATATATATATATATATATGTCTGTGTGTATATACATATATACACATGTATATAAACTCACAGTCCTTACACTACAGAATATTCACCTATTAAAGCTTGAAAATTAATAGAATGGGAAAATGACAGTAAATGTAATATGAGGAGAATATAGATCCAGTTACGTATTTGGAGAGTGATCAGACATGTTTCGACTCTGACATTTAAGTTTTTCAGAACAGTGCTAGAACTAGAAAATGGTAAGTACTGGGCCTCCCCGGTGGCGTGGCGGTTGAGCACTGCGCTGTGGAGCTGTCGGCAGTGCACGATGCGAGTTCGACATCCGGCCGGGGAGATTCCCACATGGTGCGGCAGACCTCTCCTGCCTCGCCCGCTGCTCCCCTCAGCAGTGTATTTCTGATCTGCCTGTTCTGCTCCCCACTCTGTCTCGCCGCCCCACGCCTCTGGACTGTACCCCAGTTTGTATGTATAAATAAATAAATCTTTAAAAAAAAAAAAGAAAATAGTAAGTACTAAGAAACTCCATATGGAAAAGCAACCCCCAGACATTTGTTCCCAGGCATTTTTGCCCAAGGCTTAGAGTTGGTAAAATTGGTCCTACACCCACTACCTACCACCACTCCTCAAGATACCAAGAAAGGGCCTCCCTGGTGGCGCAGCGGTTGAGTGCTGCGCTGTGGAGCTGTCGCAATGCAAGTTCAACGCCCAGCCAGGGAGAATCCCACATGGTGCGGCAGACCTCTCCTGCCTCGCCCACTGCTCCCCTCAGCAGTGTATTTCTGATCTGCTGTTCTACTCCTTGCTCTGTCTCTGGTGAACCTTCTCGCCACCCCATGCCTCTGGCCTGTACCCCTGCTTCTATGTATAAATAAATAAATCTTAAAAAAAAAGAGAGAGACCAAGAAAAACGTATTTCCTTAGGAAGAGTGTTTTTGGGAGAGTTTACGAAAGGATGAGAGAAACAAGTATGCCTGTAAGAAAAGGAATCTGGTCTTTTATTCCTTTCCTTGGTTGACATCTGTATAAGCTTTGCCTTTGCTGATCCGCCCCCTTTTCATACAGAGCAGAAAGAAGGCAGTTTCAAAAACATGACAAGAATGCATATCGGTTTACCATAGCTCAAATCAACATCAAGAAATTTGAGCAATCTTTTTTGTTTTTTTGTTTTGTATTTACTTACTTATGCATACATGAGCTGGGGTTTAGGCCAGAGGGGTAGAGGGGGGCGCTGAGAGGATTTACCAGAGACAGAATAGGGAGCAGAACAGGCAAAATGACTGAAATACACTGCTGAGGGGAGCAGCGGGCTAGACAGAAGAGGTCTGCTGTGCCATTTGGGTCAGCTCCCTGGCCGGAAATCAAACTCAAGCTGTAGTGGCTGCTGATAGCGTCAGTGCTGAGATTTATTTAACCTCTTTTGCCACCAGGGAGGCCCAGACTTGAGCAATATTGCCTGTGATCCATTAAGAGGAATGTTTGCTGGGCAGTGCATCCTAATAGCATGTTCCTGGGAGGAATAGCTAAGGGAGAGTGACAGAGGCTGAGTGAAAGCAGGTATTGAGTCAACACCCCTTTCTAATGGGTCTTAGGTGAAGAGGACTCTGTAAGCCCCACACAAACTTCAGTCTCCAGACATTGAAAGGAAATTCAAAAACAAAAATATGTCAATATCAGTTCTATGGGAAGCTACAATTTAGAAAGAAAATAGTGACTTTTGAATGATACAAATCCCACTTCTAAACTTCAACTTGTCCCAAAAAGAGGAGTAAGGCCTTGAAGGAGATAATCTCATTCTACATTAATGTTTATGAAATTAGCACTTTACAGTAAGAGGATGAACTATTCACAGGATAAGATCTGAAAATTCTGCAAAAATCTCTGACTGAAAACAGTGTTGCAGGTAATCTGATTGATATGTTCCTTGTTCCCAGAATTCTTTCCAGACACTCCTATTAAAATGTATAGCCTCTTTTAACTTAAGGAGAATTTTTTAAAGGAATTTTTTTTAAAAGGATAATGCTGGCATTTAAATATATTAAGAAACAGTCCCTCTTCTTGGGTTTTTAAAAACAATTTGAGCAAGATAAACATTAGTTTTTAAAATGTATGATCATGTTTATTTGCAAAGTTGGCTAGTCTTTGACCTTTGTTTTATGGGAGATTTGTTTGTACTACTGTTTAACACCCATGCTTGTGAACAATCTGTTAAACAGTTCTGTTTCTAAGCGTATTTCTTGGGAAACTATGATCTAAAAACTCGTTTTCTTCTAGGTTATAAAATGTGTTGATGTGTAGTTCTTCATAGTAATTTCTTATGATCTTTCGTATTTCTATTTTATCTGTTGTAGTGTCTCTTTGTTTTAAGTGTTTTCTCTCTTACTATTAGCTAATCAAGAGGTTTATTAATTTTATATTATCAAAGCATCAAACTTTAGTTTCATTGATATTGTTTAATCCTTTGTTCTCAATTTCTTTTATTTTTGGTCTTATTTTTTATTTCTCTCTATCTAAATTTGAGATTTGTTTTTTCCAAGTTTTCAAGTGTCTATAGCTATAATATTAAGTTGTTCATTTGGGAGATCTGTTGTTTCTTAATGTGGGTTTATTTATTTATTTATTTATTTTAAAGATTTATTTTTTATTTTTACATAAAAGCTGGGTTACAGGCCAGAGGTGTGGGGTGGCGAGAGGGTTCACCAGAGGCAGAGTGGGTAGCAGAACGGGCAGATCAGAAATACACTGCTGAGGGGAGCAGCGGGCAAGGCAGGCAAGGTCTGCTGCGCCATGTGGGATTCTCCCTGGCCGGGCGTCGAACTTGCATCACCGCTGCCAACAGCTCCACAGCGCAGCACTTAACCGCTGCGCCACCAGGGAGGCCCTGGTGGGCTTTAATGGCAATTTTCATCCCATCTTTGTGGCAAATCACAGATTTTGGAAGCTATATCTTAATTTTGTTAGTTAAAAGGTGTTTTTTCTTTTTAATTTCTGTTAAAATTTCCTGTTATCCAATAGCTATTAAGTGGTATACTGTTTTGTCTTTGTGGCTTTATATTTTTATTGTTTTTTTTATTTGATCTCTTTTATCATTTTATTTATTATTATTTTATTATTATTCTATTTTTATTATTTGATCTCATTTATTAGATTTGAAGATAACGCTTTATTTGAGGACCATGTAAATAAAACTTCTCAACAAATTAGGGCATTGGGATTTACTCAAATAGAATTTATGGATCTTTAGGAAAGGTTCAAATAAAAAAATTATTTTAGAAATAACTACTATATTTTAAAAGTAATCATCTTTACATGTTTAAATGATTCCCTTCTGGCATGTAACAAAAACTATGATATGTGATAAGCATGTAAAATTAGTTCAATCACATAAAAATATAACAAATATTTATACATATGTGTGTATATATAGATAGATAGATAGATATAGATATAGATATATTTCACATTTATGAAATAACCATATTTATTTTTTTTAGATGCCAAAATGCCCATGATATAAAGCATTGAGCCCAACTTACTCAATTCAAAAAGTGGACTTAAAATGAGGTGGGTGGATAAAATAGTGGAAATGAAGACAGTAAAGTCTTCATTTGTTAAGAGTTCCTGAAGTTGCTTTCCATAGAGAAAAAAAAAATCATATAACACTCTTAAAATAGGATAAAAGAAAAGGGTAGAAATTTCAAGGAGCAAAGGTAGAAAAATGTGTGAGATTTGTGAGGAAAATCTGTGGAAATACAAGAACAGTGTGACAATAAAAATTAAAAATTAAGCTATGTCTGGCTTATTTGTCAAAGAGAATGGACATTTATGGGATCATCTCTGAGTAGCAGGCCAAACTATTAAGTACAAACTTATGATTTGTTATTAATAATCAAAAAATGAAAATGATTCAATTTTTTTTGTCATTTGGTATTAAATTATATTTTTAGTGCTCATTTTTGTTTATATATCGTTCCTATATTCATATAAACACTGCACCGTAATTCAAGTTTCTACTTGGCTTGAATAGCTTATATGAAATTTACCTGTGTCCATTCACTTAAGCATTTCTTACAACTGTGTGAATCTTGACATGTCAATAGGAACATATGCATGTCTCCGTCATTTGTGTTTGTATTGTGTTGTGTTTGTGTTAGAGTTAAATTCTGCATTGTATCTATACCTCAGTGGGCTATTAAGACACATTTTGCTATATTTTTACATAGTGGTATGATATTTAAAAAGAACTAAGATTCATAAAAACTTTAGGACTTTGGGGAAGAAAGATTTATTTCAGAATCATCCTAATTTATTATAAATTAGAAAAGCTCTAAAAAATAGATAACCATAAGTGTTATATAATGAAAGATTTTCATAGACCCATAGAGAAGTGCAAATACAAGAAAAATGTTGAAATCCACACATTTCTTTCACTGGTATTGTTTACAGATTTTTCAGAAAACAATTATTGAGAACCTGTGCTTTACTTGGGACCCACTGATAAGTTTTCCATCCTCAGGGACCTGCAATTCAAGATGGCTGTAAATAAATGATGGTAAGAATTCAGCAAAAGCTTGGATGTCACCAGAATGCTTTGGAAAAGGTGAAAAGTTATGGCTCTTGATCATTTCTCAAAAATTTGTTGAGTACCAATTATGTTCAAAGACTTTTGGATAGATGGGGTAGATTTGTCTACGGCCATACCACCCTGATCGCGCCCGATCTCGTCTGATCTCGGAAGCTAAGCAGGGTCGGGGCTGGTTAGTACTTGGATGGGAGATGGGGTAGATTCAATTAATGAATAAATCTACATGGAGTTTACATTCTGGTAAATGAAAACAACAAATTAATAAATTATGTATGCAATGGGAAAATACATACAAATGTAAAGTACAGTAAAAACAGAGACAACTTGCTTAATAACAGTGTGCTCCTCCACTTGCTAATTGCTCAAAATAGGATAAATAAATTGACATCGCATTATCTCAGGTACCTCATCTGTAAAGTGGGGATAATGCTTAACTTAAAACATTATTGAATGTTAAAATACTTTAATTTATGTAAAGTACTTACGGGAATGTCCAAAGATGAATCTGTGGAAATAAATGACAAAATGGAATAAGATAAAGATGACTGGTATTAAAAAGTCCAAGGATTTATGAGGGAATTGGATGAGTTGTCTATATTAATTCTGAAGTCACCAAGTACAGACTTAAGGAAGTTAAGAGTATTGACAACTACGCTGATTGTAGTATATAACATATCTTACTTATAATTTTTGATTCTTTTTTATATATAAAGATATATATCAATAAATGTAATGAGCATCTATATGTAAATATATATATCTATTTATATATAAAACTTTATTTCCAGAATTTCTTTTCCTTATCTGTTCTCAACTTTCCAGATTCACATATTAAGTTTACTTGTTAATGTCAGCATTTGGAAATCACATATAGACATTAACATGTAAAAAAAAAAAAACAACCTTTGATTTATTCTTCAAGTCTGATCTATCCACAAGGTACTTTGGTGATGGTTCACAGGTGAATTGTTGGTGGGTAACCTATGGGGAATACATAATAATGTAAAAGATATAAATAATAATAAAAATAAAGCAAAAAAATGTCTCCTGCTTTCCAATAAAAAGCATAGAAATTCACCAATATATTGAGACAAAAATTTCTTCCTTTTATGTTGAATCCATTAACTCATCTTCTGACTTCAAAAAAAAAAAAAATAGCTCATCTCTGCTCTTCATTCATGCCACTCAGGAGGCTCTTTAAACTGTTTGTCATGAAGAAACAAAAATCTTATTGCTAATTCTTATATCATATGTCTGATCTTCTAAGAACTCCCAATAGATTCTCCATAAAAAATTGAGAGCTAAATCCCCATTTTAATTTACATATTCATATCATACTTGAAACCTTATTCAATCGCTAGCTATTTTCCACGTTTGTTCTCTGATTTGCTACACTCTAGTCACATTGAATTCCATCATATTTCTTAAACACACAAAACTGTTTTCCACCTTAAAATATTTACATTGGTTGTTTTCTCTTTCGAAAGTATTGTCTTTCTGGTCTTCACTAGCCTGAAACCTTTATGTTAGTGAGATTGCAGACTAAATGCACCTTTGCATTGGTAATTTCACTGAAAATACAATCTTACTGGTCATGCTCTCAACTTTAATCATTTCTCCCATTTTAATTTACAGCATTGTACTTGTCACTATGTGATATTTTCAGCTAATTTTGTTGTTATCACTGATCCATATAATTTCCCTTCCAAGCTCCAAATTTTAATATCTCATTGGGAGAAAAGGATTTGATGTTCTGTTCGCTGCTATATTCTATAGACTATTCCATTGTTTAGCACTCTTAGAAATACTTGTTAGATATTTAATAAACATTTGTTAACAAATAAATTAATTAATATATTTATGTTTGTTTCTTATTAGAGGTCTGGTGAGGATGGCTAAAAATTTGGAAAATTAGAACCAGAGGCTGGAGTTATAAAGTTACTAAAGAAAATATGGGAGTGATCTATGACAGAGCAGTTAGCTCATGTTGTATCTTTACAGAAAAGTACCTATAAATTACTAGACATTTATACAACTTAAACTATCTGAATATATTTTATTACCCAACATAAAACAAAACATTATAAAATGTTCTATAAAAGAGATTGTGTGAATTAAGCATGCTCACATAGAATGAGTCATCATCGACATGATATCATAAAGTCCAGTCAAGGACAACATGAGCATTGGTCTGTCCTGGATTGAAAATAGGTGGAGGAGCAAACATAAAGACTACTTAGATACTGCCCATGTTGGGGATAGCTCAGCCCCACCTGGTTCTATGCAGATTCTCAGTGAAAATCTTCAGTGTTGAAAGTTCTTTCTGACATAGAGTTTTATAATCTTAAAAAATAAACTTTACAGGGAAGCAACGACAAAAATTTCCTAAGACAGCAATAGGGTATTAAGATATTAGGATTATAGTTTATGAGATCTTAGAATATAGATGTGGAAAACTGAAGCAATATCTTTGAGTAAATCTAGATAATAAAACAATTTATACTGAAGTTATAAGTACATTGAAATGTAGCTATATAAAATGGTCAAATATTATTGTTAGGATTGAATATGTAAAATATTCCAATTGTATTTATGAGATTTTTTTTAACATTTCATAAACTATTTATGCATAATATGAAGATATAAAGGATAAAATATGAAGTAACACACAAAATAAAAATAGCCTACAGATTTTGAGAAAGTATAGCTGTTAATATGTGAAAATCTTAACAGTTGATATGGGTGAGTAGTAAAACTATGGATAGCTATTTTTTTTTAATTTTGCCATTTTCAAACAAATGA
The DNA here is from genome assembly GCA_004024925.1 of Scalopus aquaticus. Classification (NCBI taxonomy): domain Eukaryota; kingdom Metazoa; phylum Chordata; class Mammalia; order Eulipotyphla; family Talpidae; genus Scalopus; species Scalopus aquaticus. The sequence continues at coordinate 77,298 of PVIJ01005310.1, forward strand.
ACATATATTTAAAATCAGGTACAATGTTTGATAATGGAAATTTCCTTGCAAATAAATTATTCATAACATTAGATAAATGTAAGACACAACACAATTTGACCCAGTATTAATTCTCCAGAGCTTTGTGGCACAATTTTCAGAGATTTCATATTTTTAAAGGCAAAAGTTTAAAAGACATAGTTTAGTTTCTTCATCTCCAAAGTAGTCTTATCTTCAGCTCTCAATTCATTCACAATCTGGCCACATCATTTATTATATCACAGTTAACTGGCCAGAAGCTTCCTTTTGCCAAGGAATTTTGGCAAGCCAACTAGCCCAATGAACAACATATTATATTGTGTCTTGAAAAGATGGAAACCACCTTGCTTTTCTGAAACCAAATGTGAGGAGTTAGAAAAAAACCCACAAATGACAAAAATAGTTAATCTTAATGTTTTCCATTTATGACAAGTCTTCTCTTTTCTTTTTATTCTACTTTTATGAAGAGGACAAAATAGTCATTCTGGATTTCAGCCAGCCATAACTTTGGGTGGAGAATGGAAATTGATTAAAACATCTCAATAGACATTTAATTCTGTCCTCTGTTTAGGGGATAAATGTGGAATTACCAATTTCAGGTTGAGTATATTAAGACATGGATTTCACACACCCTGTACATATTAGGCATGTTATAGTACTCAATGGTTCTGTGTATACAAAATAAAATACATAGTTAAATAAATTCAAACTAGCCAATCTATCATTCATGCATGTTTAAAAAGTCAAAACTATATCAAATATGTAAAAGAAAACTTCAATCAATGTTAGTGTTCATATTTTGTTTGACTATATTGAATTTGTTGTGTATGAATATTCATGATTTACATTTCATGCTTTAAATCTGAGGTAAAATAATATATAAATATTATCTCCTTTCCAGTGGTCAATGCTAAATAAATAATTTGGATTTTAACATTTATGGATAATTTGTTGCATCAGCAAGAGAACATTATCTTCAATACTAGAGAGTTTTATGAGTGCTTTGGATTAACACACCACAGAATTAGAAAATTTATCAAGTTAGTAAAAATAAATGTTTTTACTCATGATTTTACTTTAATCCAATTCAGTTATTTGCTGATTTTAGTTTTTAAAAATTCATTTTTCAAATTAAAGACCAAAAGGGAAAACTAAACATCAGTAGGTGTAATTCTGTCCTAAATGTCTACTTTATACATAGAAGATAGTATTCATATAGTTTGTTTAATTTAAATGTGTAAATATTTAAAGTAACCAAAATGTATCATAACCTTTTCTTCATCAGCCCCTACTCACATCAAAATTGATGTGACTTGTAGCGCCCTTTCTTCTCCAGTCTAGTCCTCTTCCAACTTACCCCATGCTGCTTTCAAGGTAAATCTTTCATAATGTATTGTAGATAGAGTGAGGAATGATGTACTTGAGATCATCTTGAATTCTAACCATGATTCCTTTGCAGACTGTCATATTTATTTACCTCATATGTTCATGCAAATTCTCTTTGCACTTTCCAAGGTAGAAAATTAAATTCTAGGTGGCAAAAAGCAAGAGATGACTTTGTCACATGCAAGGATCTTTTCCCTCACCAAAATAAAGGTAAGTTATATATGTGTGTGTATAGATAGATATAGATATAAATGTAGATATATATGATATAGATATAGATAGATGTAGATATTTCAGGGTCTTCTAGAAATAATATCTCTTTTTCTTTGGTCAAATCCTGTTTTCAAAAAAAAAAAAATTCCTAAAAGAATGTAAAGAGCAGTTTGAAAAGATCTGTGTGGGAATACATGCCCAGAATCAGACTATGGAATTTCATGAAATAATTAATTGATTTGTCATCCTCAATTGCTCAATTATTTGGGAAGGTCTATCTTAAGAGGTGGGGAGCACATCAAGAATCAGTAAACAATGGGCCTCCCTGGTGGTGCAGTGGTTAAGTGTTGCTCTGTGGAGCTGTCAGCAGCAGCGACAGGAGTTCGACACCCAGCCGGGAAGATTCCAACATGGTGCGGCAGACCTCTTCTGCCTCGCCCGCTGCTCTCCTCAGCAGTGTATTTCCATCGATCTGCCTGTTCTGCTCCCCACTCTGTCTCTGGTGAACCCTCTCACCGCCCCATGCCTCTGGCCTGTATCCCAGCTTGTATGCATAAATAAATAAATCTTTAAAAAAAAAAGAATCAGTAAACAATGATCCATGGAGACAAATGACTGAGAAAATAAATTTAGCCAATGATATTTTTATGTATAGCCTATAGATTCAGAATAATTTTCCTATTTTTAAGATCTTTAAAAATCTCAAAAGCAACTATATATCTAATTCTCTCTTTTGCAAATGGCAAAGCTACTCATCACAGTACAATTTACTAAACAGCTGATCTATTGTCAAAAAATAAATTACATGAAATTCAAATTTTAATGTTTAAAATTGATTTTTTGAAGCATTTTTTCTTCATTATCACTTATCATTAGGGATATGCAAAGCAAAACAACAATGAAATATCTCCTCACACCAATCAGAATGGCCCATAACACAATAATCAAAACTAATAAATGCTGGAAATTGTATGGAGAAAAAGAAGCTCTCTTATACTATTTGCAGGAATATACACTGGTCTAGCCCCACTATAGAAAGCAATGTGGAGATTTCTCAAAAGAGTGAAAATGAATCTGCCATTGATCCAGCAATTCCACTCCCAAAGAACACAAAAACACTAATTTGAAAGAAAAGCTACACCCTTTTGTTGATAGCAGTGTTATTTACAATAGACAAGCTATGTATACAAACTAAGTGCCCAAAAACAGATGAGTGGATCAAGAAGATGTGGTATTATACATAATTAAATATTACTCAGTAATCAAAAATGGTAAACTCATGCCATCTGTAGCAAGCTGGATGGAGCTGGAAGACATATCGCTCAGTGTAATAAATCAGAGAACAACTATAAATATCAAATGGTGTCACTGATATTTGGAATATAAGGAAACCAACTAATAATGAGAGAAAGACAAATTTAAATACTTACTCCTGAAAGCTGACTGTGTACTGAAGAATCAAGAGGAAGGAGGTGGTGGGGGAGTTGAAAGAACAAGAAGGAATGAAGCACAATGGATGACAGTGGTAGGAGATGGGTGACTTAGTGCAGTGAGTACTCTACAGTGATGATACCTGGTAGATATAATTCTAATGTTACCACAATTAAAAATATAAACTGATCTAGAGAAAGCTCTCCTTAAAAGGTAAGAGTTGAGGAAAAACTGAGGATGATGACAGAGAAAGCAACAGATTATGTGGGGAGAGATCATCCCAGACAGGAGGGAACTTAACTCCCAGAAACATCTGCATAGCAGGCAAATATGAAGACAAACAATTGGACCAGGATCATCAAAACTAAAGGAATACATAGCTTTAGGCTGCGAGATCAGGTGAATGTTCATGAAGAACATCATAAGGGTTCTAGGAATTTTCCTTTGAATGAGATTATATACACTTAAATGGTTATGAACAGAGGCATTGCATGTTCTAATCTGTTTTTTAAAAGAATAATTTGGCTAATTAAGAGGGCTTTGAAATAATTCAGATGAAAGGTGGTGGTTTCATTGATTAGAATGATAGCAATAGAAATGGTGAAACTGTGATAGAGCTGATGGTATATACGATTAATTGGACATGTGATTTCAGAGAACTAGAGGAATTGCAATGAATTTTAGGAGAAGCAGCTATGAGGACAAAATAAGCTATTTGGCTTTTATTTATTTTTATGTACTTGATTATGTATATATTTTTATCTATTTTATTGAAATAACATTTCTTTACAACACTGTATATTATTTAGAGGTATAGAGTTACCCCTTTCAGGTGTTGTTAACATACCACACCACCACCAATACACACACTGACCTCCACCATAGTGAATTTTTTTTATTAAGTTTGAGATGTCCTCTTAGATATGCAAAGTGTGATATCAAGTAAGTATATCAATATATGACTTTAAACAGTGGAAATTTTGGGAGATAAAAATCTCTCTACATTTACATATGCTTTGGAGACAAAGCAAAACCAACAAGGGAGTAAATATGGTAAAGGAGAAGTCTAAGAACTGAGAGTTCCATAAAGACTGGAGCTCAGTACATTAAAAAGTACAGGAGATAAGAAAAAACAAGTAAAGGCTCCTGAAAAGGTAAGACTTGGTAAGCTAAGAGAAAAGAAGAAGGAACAAGCAAGTACGTCAGAGACGGTGAATACAACAGGTTAGACAAAAATGAGAACTCAAATTTATATTTGATAAGGTAGATCAGAGTCATAAAGAGCTTTGAAAGATCAGTCAAACCACTTCTGGGGGTGGTTAAATATAGGATTAGAGACAGCAGATTAAAGAAATCTGGAGATCACATCATAATTGTTGGAGGAGTAAATTTTTGTGCAAAAAATTTAGTATACCACCTGAAGAAAGAAATAACAAAATTTAAACAGAAAGATGAAAGGAAGGAGGGAGAGAGGGAGAATAGGAAGGATTAAAGGAAGGAAGGAAGGAAGGAAGGGGAGAGGTAGGGAGGGAGGCCAGGCAGGCAGGCAGATTTGGAAATATTGAAATTTAAATATAATTAATAAACTTATTTCTTGCACTAGGGGATATCATATATATTATATTTATATTTACATTTGTACTTATGTTACATAGAGAAAAATATATTTTTCTTACATTGTTATTCATTTTTTTATTTATTTATGCATATAAGAACTGGGGTGTAGGCCAGAGATGCAGGGAGGTGAGACAAAATGGGGAGCCGAACAGGTAGATCTACTGAAACACACTGCTCAGGGGAGAAGCAGGTGAGACAGGGGAGGTCTGCTGTGCCATGTGGGAAGCTCCCTGGCTGGGATTGATCTTAAACTGCAGAGGCTGGCGAAAGCTTGATAACACTGAGACTTAAATCCTGCACACCAGGGAGGCTCCATAATTTATTTTTGTACAATATTTGACTTCTTCCTACAGGTGCAATGCCCATAAATATCCCATCACCAACTCACCCAGGAACCGTCACCATAGACCCTTAAGCTCTTCCTTCCCTTTTGACCTCCTTCCTCTCCCCTGATTTTTGACTCAGATCTATAATTTCCTGCTAGTTTTGTCTCTGTTTTTTTCTCTGACCCTTCGTTCAGTTTCCTATATGAGAGAATATATTTTAACCAAAAACCCAATGAAAGAAAACAGAGAAAAAAATGACCAAAATTCTTAATAAATAAAATTCAAAACTTTTGTTCACTAAGCACTATAAATTTAAAAGATACATAAATGGCAATCTGGAAATATAATTTGTATGCATTATGCAAATTACCTCTCATGGTCTCTTGGTCCTACATTGATCCTTGACTAACGCTTTCTTTTGTGCCCCTATAGTTGGGAACTTTCAAACTCCTTTCTTCAGATGGTGTACCTAGCTGCTTTTTTATTAAAATTTGTTAATAGGAGATAGAGGCAATTCTGATAGAAGTAGCCAGTGTGGGTTTTATTTCTTTACTGGATTGTGGCTGATAAAGAAGTCAAAAATTTGATTCCCTTCATATTTAAACACAGATAAATAAAAAAAAATAATAATATACCAAGAGAAAACGGGCAAAGAAATGAACAATTTTCTCAAATAAAATACAAATGTTGAATACGTATGGTTTATATATAATGCATATGTTTTCAGATTATTAATAAAAATAAATTCTCAGTAAGATTTACTTCTATTCATCAACTGATAAAGATTGAAGAAATTACGTATGCATTGTTGCTAAGTACAAATTAAACAGGAGCTTATGCACTGATGCTGAGAAAAACTTTCCAGAGGACTATTTAGTAATACATACCAAAACTCCTAAAAATGTGGACATGTTTGACTCAGCAATTCTATCTAACAATTTATCTTTAGAAAATAAATATGAATGTTTCCATAGAGAGTGTTTGTCTGTAGCATTTTGTTAACAGTGGTAATAATTGGTGGGAAATAACCATAGACAATTTGTCCAACATAGGAAATAGTTTATATAAAATGGTACAATCTTAGAAAGGAATAATATATAGACATTAAAATTTTATGAAAGGAAAAATTTATTAGCATGGGAAAAATCATAATTTGTATTTCAGAAAATAAATAATAATAGATATTGTATATAATCGAAGTAATAGTTATAGGGCCTCCTTGGTGGCGCAACAGGTTAAGTGCAGCACTATGAGGCTATCAGAGCCACTGCAGCATGAATTCAATCCCCGGCAAGGGAGCTTCCCTTATGGCACAGCAGACCTCTCCTGCCTCGCCCGCTGCTCCCCTCAGCAGTGTATTTCAGTAGATCTGCCTGTTCTGCTCCCCGCTATGTCTCTGGTGAATCCTCTCACCACCCCCACCCAACGCACACCTTTGGCCTGCACCCCAGCTTGTATGCATAAATAAATAAATTAAAAAAAAAAAAACTATGTAACAGTTATAATACATGCCCATGCAACAGAATAATATATTAAGGACTCCTGATACAACAGATGATGCATAAAGTAAAATGAAAATTTCAAAGTAAATGTTTGAGAATAGTTTTATGACACAAGTAAACCTTGCTAGTTCAGTCACAAGAATGACAGAGGATCATAGAAAAGAAAATCTAGAACTATTATAAATCCACCCCATGAAGACTGACTGAAAAGTTCTTTAGGTCATGGAATGCAGGAAAAACTGGGGCTGCAGGAGAAGGTGCTATGCAGGAGTGAGACAGGTACAGACAGGTAAGGGGAGTTGCTAAAGCAAGCAGGAGGTACCTGAGAGACTCAGGCAGAAAGCACATGTAGCCACTGCGCACCATTGACAACCTTACACTTCTTTCTACATCTTCTGCCCTGAGCTTGAACCTGAGGAGATGAGAACTAAGTAGCTATGGAGCAGTAGCTAGAGAGATATACTCTTCACTGAGAAAGAGAATAAAGGGAACCATCTGGCCCATCATGACCCTCAATTGGGGAGAGTAACAAATATTAAAATAAGTACAGAGTAATGAATCTTTTCCAGGACTGTACAAGTTGAACCACAAAAGTAGACTGTATTCACAAATTAAAGTGACCAGAAATTGTTTAATTTCAAATAACCAGAAAGATAAGAATCTTAACAGAATCTCAGGTTTTATAAAGGGGTAAGTGAAAATCTATACTCCCCATGTCAAATATAGTTCAAGATTCCTGGAGGTCAAAACAAAATTTCATTCTCTATTGTCTTCCACAAGAGTGGTTTTAAATATAAATGTGTATATATAATATGTGTGTGTTTAAATATATACATATACATATAGTAGAGGACCTTAGAAATGAGGACACACACACACACACACACACACACACACACACATATATATGGTATTTAAATTCATACATATCTGTCTATATCAGTTCACTTTGTGATCATTGTAATTTATACACCTTCGATAGATATGATATACTTCCTTCAATAAAATGTATATTAAACTGGAAATATATTTACTCCCACACTCTGATTTCCCCCCAAATATCACCCACACAAAGTGTGGATATATGTGATCTATGTTTTAGGGCAAGAACCACGGTCATGTGGCTATAATCCCTCCCCACTTTAATTTTCTCCCCATTCAATTTTCTTTCTTAGTGTCATGAAATTTCTAAACCTTTCTTCTTTTCTTCTCTTTTTTTTTTCCTTTGCCATATTCTAAGGTCCTTTAACATTTCTGCCAAAAAACAAAAACCAACCTGATAGTGGCTGTGGTGTGAAGAACCTTTACCTCTAAATCAAAATGTATTGTAAGCCAACATTAGCCCATTATAAAATAATACATTTTAAAAAAGAACCAACTACTCCAAAACCACAGAATAAATTCTCATACTATCACACCATTCAATTTCCAGGAAGGGAACAAAGCAACATAAATTGCTTTCAATTGTGATTTCAATTACTCACCCCTCTTTAATGAAACGTAGATTGACTATAGTAGTTATGTGTGAAAAATATTCATTATTTTCCTAATAATTTACTATTTCCATAAGTTTTGTTCAATTCCTCAATTATTTGATCTTTCTTGTTAAATTTTACTATAATTTTGATGTCCTTTTCCTAATCATGTTCTTGCATTAACTTTCATAGTTTCTTATTCTTTTCTTCTATATCTTGTCTTCATCCCCTTATATGTCAAAGCTGCAAAATTTGATTAGAGCCCTTTATTCTTAATTCAGTTATCATGTCTCTCTAATTTATCAAGTTGTCTGTATACAAGCACTGAAAACTACCTTTCTTTTCAAAGTGATTTTCTATCATGATTTAATAATTATTAGGCCTCTCTGATGTCGCAACGAGTTAAGCACAGCACTGTGAGTCTGTCCGCAGCCCCCACAGCCCGAGTTTGATGCCCAGCAGAGGAGGTTCCCACATGGCGCAGCAGACCTCTCCTGCCTGGCCCGCTGCTCCCCTCAGCAGTATGCATCGGTTGATCTGCCTGTTCTGCTCCCCACTCTGTCTCTGGTGAACCCTCTCACCACCCCACACCTCTGGCCTAAACCCCAGCTTGTATGCATAAATAAATAAATCTTTAAAAAAATAAATTGTAATTGTCAAATAGCTGAGTAAATCATTTCACATGATGATAAACATAATTATAATAAATAATAAGTCAATGCCAAACTTAAATTCTGCTTATTTTTCTATTAGCTTGCTGGTTTTAGATTTCATTTAAGTGAAAATATATTCTGACTGAGAAAATTTCATGTGTATCTTCATCTCTATAGTCAATATAGGTAGCATTATTTACTCATTGAATCATGTAAGTGTGTAGACATTATTTCACATCATATTACTCTACTTCATTACAAATATCCCTATGCATTTACATTATGTTCTTTATTATAGAAACAAGAGAATGGTATAGCAATTGAATAAGAATTAAACAAAAACTATGGAGAAGTTGCTTCAGAATAATGGAAAAAAGAAAACTGGTACACACCAGAATAATAATAATTGCATAATGACAATAACCGTAACATGGAGGAATTCCAGCAAAGTAATATCCCATTAAATCTCTGTTTTACAGATGATGGAAAATTAGCTTTGGTGGTTTAAATAATTCTGGATTCAAGTAGAAATGTACTTATTGAAAATGACATTTTAAGACAATATTTGAACACTTGCTTATAAGAGTGAAAAGTTCTTCACTAAATTATATTGTCTTTATCTTCAAATTCCTCTGGTCTATTAAGCATATGAATGTATATAACTCCTAAAGTTAGTTATAAGTCATTTTAACTCAAACAAAGCAATTCTAAAAGAAATTTTCACTTAATGTATTTTCAACCCTTCTGTTTGAAAAAAGAAAGGTCTTATTTGCTTCTTGCATGCAATGCACTGTATGTGACAACTTCTGCCTATACTGCTAATTAAGATTTCTACTCAATGATTACACTGGAAATAAGTCCAATTTATATTTAGATTGTAGCATAAGAAAGAGAAAGGTGAAAATCTGCCTGTGCCGTGCACGACTATGTCACGCAGTGGAAGTGTCAACAATTTCTGCACAGTAGAAGTTAGAAGTAGTATGCCCTAAAATGATCTAGGCTAGCAATTAAAGACACTCTTCACAAAGGAATTACAGAAGTCCCTAACTAGGCAACTCACTATCTTACACATTATGATTACTTAAAAATTACCCTGGTTCTTTTTCCTCTTCTTTGATGGTATACAACATAGTGGATCAATACTTTTGAACCTTGTAAGATGATTACCAAATGATATTTGGTATTTTTTTCTTATAATGGAAATTTATTATTTTATAACTGATTTATTTTTAACTGATACAATATTAGAGTCCCCGTCTCAGGTATTACCACAGTAGTGCCCTCACCTCAAACTCACCCACTATTGTTTCCTCAGCTCTTGGTTCTTTCCTCACCCCTTCCAATCCCCTGTGCTTCATTTCTATAGTTAGTTATCAAAGGTTAGTTTTTCAGCTTGTCTATTCTATTGTGTATCTATACCACACATCTTGATCCACTCCTCTGTACTGGGGCACTGCGGTTGTTTCCATAGCTTCACTATAGTAAATGATTCTGGAATAAACATAGGAGTGCAAGTTCCCATTCAAATTATTGTTTTCATTCTTTGGTAGATTCTTATGAGTGGAATAACTGAATCACGTGATAGATCCATTTTTGGTGTTTTGAGGTAACTGAACACATATTTCAACAATGTCACAGTTTTCTTTGTGTTCATCTTTTACCTCCTTTGTTAGATTTTCTTCTAAGTGTTTGTTTGTTTTGAGTGTAATTGTAAATTGGATCCCTTTCTCATTTATTCCTCTTGAATCTCATTGTTTGTGTCTAGGAAGGCAACTCTTTTTACGTGTCTTGATTTTATACCCTCCCATTTGCTAAAATTATCATTTCAATTAGTTTTTCCATGGAATCAAGAATTTTTCAAATTGGCATTTTTAACAACTTACAAAATATGCACTATAGTAATATTAACTGCAGATGTTAAGTTGTATATTATATCCAAATAACATATACATTATAACTGGAAGATTGTGACTTTTGAACCCACATATTCTATTCAACTCCTACCCACTCTTGCCCCATTTCTATCAACCATCAATCTGTTCTCTTTATCTATGTTCTTGTAGCTTTGCATGTGTGTTGGGGGGGGGTAGATTTCTTATATAGTAAGATAATATATTTGTCTTTCTCTGTCTCTGACTTTTTTCATGTATAGAGCACTCACGGTCTATCCATGTTGTTACAAATAGTAATAATCCAATTAGTGTTTTCTTTTTATTTTTTTGGAAAAATACCCTGAAGTAGAATTGCCATATCATATTGTAGTTCTAATTTTAGTTTTTTGAGAAACATCTATACTATTTCCCATAATGACTGCACCAATTTACTTTTCTTCTTAAAATATTTTGTCTATGTGAATGACATTTGTAATTATCATAAAAGTATTCCATAAGTGAAACTGATTGCAGTTAATGCTGTTTAACCAGACTTTGGATTTGTTTCTTAACAACTGAACCACCTAACTTATTTATGAGATAAAACATTATATACCTTTGGTATAAAACATAAAATTAATTTATGTCGTACAAAACAAAACTTCACAGGTACAGAAGTCAAAACTGGATGTCAAAATCATATCAACTGAAAAATAAGGATTAAAATTTGAATAGTAGATCCAATTCAAGAGTATAAGATATTTTCTAAATAAAATTATTTTTTAAGTAGTACAATTTTGGGGTTGTATTATTATGCCTATCAATTTACTCTGACCAAAATTTATATCACATTGCAGATCCCATAATGTGTGTTCATTTAATATGTCCTATCATTGAGGAATAAATTCCTTTTCCTTGTGTTCTTATATTCTCTAACTCCTAAGAAATAACATCTATGTCCACTTTAGAGACATGTTTATAGTCAGTCATGTCCAATTTGTTAGCTCATAAATTAGAGAAGGGTTTTCTCTGAAACCCTTCCTCATGTTTGACAAGGCCATTATATTCTTCTTTTTTCAGCACATCTTTGCTTACATCTTTATCAATGTTCACCATTGCAAAAAGTCTTTCTAAGCAATCTACTTTCATTTATTTTATTTTTTTTAAGATTTATTTATTTATGCAAACAAGCTGGGATATAGGCCAGAGGCCTGGGGCGGCGAGAGGGTTCACCAGAGACAGAGTGGGGAGCAGAACAGGCAGATCGACAGAAATACACTGCTGAGGGGAGCAGCAGGAGAGGCAGGGGAGGTCTGCAGAACCATGTAAGAATCTCCCTGGCTGGTTGTCGAACTCGCGTCAGCTCCACAGTGCAGCGCTTAACCTCTGTGCCACCAGGGAGGACCTGTAGAGTACTATTCTAATAATCTCTTGCTTTTTGAATGATTTTGGGTTAGTTCTGCTTTTGAAGAACTTTTGCCTTGTTAGCTTATTATCTTTTTTAATTTTTTTTTGCTATTTATGTCTTTTACATTATTGTGTACTCTCCGTAGGTTTCCCTGTTGCATCCGGCAACACCACACAGATACGTGGGAGTCGTGGAGCAGGCTACATAATGCAGGATGCTGCTCAGTGAGCGAGATCCTGGCCTTTTTATTATCAGAATTATCACTCAACATCAGTTACAGAGGTCAGGAGGACAAGGAGAAAAAGATGGGTAAAACTAAATAATGTGTTCTTGTCATCAGGGGCTTAGGGGAGCATGAGTCTGCTGACCAGGTAATTCTTATCTTTTTGGCTACCAAATGTTGTAAATTGAAATTATATCCCAAACCCTCCGGTATGGTTCTATTCTTATCAACAAGGCTTTCCACTGATCAGCTTCTGGGGTCCTTTGTCATGCACCGGTTCTCGGCCCCCCGGGTGTTCCCGGTCATACCTTGTGGTGCGTAAGTCAGGAGTACGTTTTATGCTCCCTTCGTCAGCCCCCCCAGGCTTTCCAGGTCCTACCTTGTGGTGCATAGCCTTCCCAGAGTGACCAAGCTTTTTGCGCTTGGTTGATATGAAAGGCACCTTGTAAGGTTTTGCTTTGACTAATTAATTGGACAGCTGTGACCTTGTATAGGAATGCAGAACTATAGATAACAATTGGTGGTTAAACAGGCTGCTTAAGTTTAGCAGACCCACAATTCCCACCACCAATTCACCCGTGAGCCGTCACCACTTTCCCCCATGCTTCCCTCTCCCCATTCTGAGCCCCTAGCCTCCTCCTCTCTCATTAAATGTCTCTCCTTTATTTGGTTCCACTATATTCCTGTTATAAGTGAAACCATTCAATATTTTTTTTCCTTTTGGCTTGTTCCCCAGGACATGATCCCTTCTAGCTCCATCCATGCTGCTGTGAATTGAATGTGTTTATCTATTTTGAATGCTGAATAGTATTCCATTGTGTATATGTACCACATCTTCTTGATCCAGTCATCTATTTTTGGGCATTTGGGTTGTTTCCATGTCTTAGCTATTGTGAACAGTGCTGCTATAAAGATGGGAGTGAATGTATCTTTTGTATTAATGTTTTTGTATCCTTTGGGTAGATTCCCAAAAGTGGTATTGCTGGGTCGTATGGAAGCTCCATTTTTAGCAGTTTGAGGAAACACCATTAGTGGTTGAACCAGTTTGCATTCCCACCAGCCGTGTAGGAGAGTTCCTTTTTCTCCACATCCTTGCCGGCATTTGTTATTGCCTGATTTTTTAATGTGTGCCATTCTCACTGGCTTGAGATGGTATTTCATTGTGGTTTTGAATTGCATTTCCCTGATTATAAGTGATGTTGAACATTTTTTGGTGTATCTGTAGGCCATTTGCTTTTCTTCTTTGGAGAAGTGTCTTTTTAGCTGTTCTGCCCATTTTTTGACTGGATTGTTGACTTTGTTTTTGTTGAGTTGTGTGAGCTCCTTGTAGATTGTTATCAGTCCTTTATCAATTGTATTATGTGCAAAGATTTTCTCCCAATTAGTAGGGTGTCTGTTTGTTTTGATTAATGTCTCTTTTGCTGTACAGAAGCTTTTTAGCTTGATGCAGTCCCAGCTGTTTATCTTTTCCTTGATTTCCTTCGCTTTTTGTGGTGTGTCTTTAAAGATTTTGCTGAGGTGTATGTCGTGTAGAGTTTTGCCTGTTTTCTTTTGTAACTTTTATGGTTTCAGGTCTTATCTCCAGGTCTTTTATCCATTTTGAGTTGGTTTTTGTGCAAGGTGTGAGGTAGTAGTCTAGCTTCAATTTTTGGTATATAGCAGTCCAGTTTTCCCAGCACCATTTATTGAACAAGCTAGCCTTGTTCCATTGCATATTCTTTGTTCCTTTGTCAAAGATTAGTTGTCCATAAATATGTGGATTTATTTCTCGGTTTTCTATTCGATTCCATTGGTCTGTGCTTCTGTTTTTGTTCCAGCAGCATGCTGTTTTAGTTATGGTTCTGTAGTATAGTTTGAAACCTGGTAGTGTAATCCCTCCATTTTCTTTCTTTTTTAGTCAGGAGAGCTTTAGCTATTCGAGGTTTTTTGTGGTTCCATATGAATTTCATCAATATTTGTTGTATTTCTTTGAAGAATGTCAATGGGATCTTTATCGGAATAGCATTGAATTTGTAAATTGCTTTTGGTAGGATGGGCATTTTGATAATGTTAATTCTTCCAATCCATGAGCAGGGGATGTCTTTCCATTTTTTTGTGTCCTCCTCTATTTCTCTTACTAGTGTCTTATAGTTTTCATTGTATAAGTCCTTTACCTCTTTTGTTAGGTTTATTCCCAGGTATTTGATTTTTTTAGTTTCAGTTTTGAAGGGATGGTTCCCTTAATTTCTTCTTCTTTAGACTGAGTGTTTGCATATAGGAAGGCTACTGATTTTTGTGCATTAATTTTGTATCCTGCGACTTTACTGAATTGGTCTATAATTTTAGTAGTTCTATGGAGTTTTTAGGATTCTCTATGTATATTATCATATCATCTGCAAATAGTGACAGTTTATTTCTTCTTTCCCTATCTGGATTCCTTGTATGTCTTTCTTTTGTCTTATTGCTCTGGTTAGGACTTCCAGTATTATATTGAAAAACAATGGTGAGAGTGGACATCCTTGCCTTGTTACTAATTTTAGGGGAAAGAATTTCAGCTTCTCACCATTGAGGATAATATTGGTTGTGGGTTTGTCATATATGGCTTTTATTATGTTAAGCTATGTTCCTTCTATCCCAAGGATTTTAAGGGCCTTTATCATAAATGGATGTTGCACTTTGTCCAATGCTTTCTCAGCATCTATTGATGTGATCATATGGTTTTTATTTTTCTTTTTGTTGATGTGTTGGATTATGTGAATTGATTTTCATATGTTGAACCATCCTTGTGTCCCTGGAATAAATCCCATTTGGTCATGGTGCATTATCTTTTGGATGCATTGTTGGATCCTGTTGGCTAAGATTTTGTGGAATATTTTTGCATCAGTGTTCATTAGAGAGATTGGTCTGTAATTTTCTTTTTTTTGTGTTGTCTTTGTTTGGTTTTGGTATTATTATTATGTTGGCTTCATAGAATGTGTTTGGTAGTATTCCTTCCTTCTCGATTTTTTGAAAGAATTTGTGTAAGATAGGGACTAGTTCGTGTTTAAACGTTTGGTAGAATTTATTTATGAAACCATCTGGTCCTGGACTTTTGTTTTTGTGGAGGGTTTTGATTACTGTTTCATTTTTGCTGCTTGTAATTGTCCTGTTTAGATGTTCTATATCTTCTTTATCTAGTTTTGGATGATTGTATAGTTCTAGGAATTTATCCATTTCCTCTAAGTTGTTGAACTGGTTTCCATATAGCTGTTCAAAATAATCTCTGATTATTCTTTTGATTTCTGCTGTGTCTGTTGTAATTTCTCCTCTTTCATTTGTGATCCTATTTATTTGTGTTTTCTCCCATCTTTTCTTTGTAAGCCTGGCTAGAGGTTTGTCTATTTTGTTTATTTTTACAGAGAAACAGCTTTTGCTTTCATTGATATTCTGAATTTTTTTTTATTTCCGTTTCATTTATTTCTGCTTTGGTTTTAATGATTTCCTTTATTATACTGGCGTTTGTTGTTGTTGTTTTTGTTGTTGTTGTTGCTCATTTTCTAGTTCTTTGAGATGGGAGATTAGATTGTTTCTTTGTTTCTTATTTCTTGATGTGAGCCTGTATTGCTATATATTTCCCTCTTATAACTGCTTTTGTTGTGTCCCAAACATTCTGGAAAGTTGTGTCTTCTCTGTCATTCATTTCTAGGTATTTTTTTAATTTCTTCTTTGATCTCCTCATTAGTCCAGTGGTCTTCAAGCAGTGTTGGTTTCAATCTCCACGAATTAAGAGTGTTCCTTTTCTTTTCCTGTTCATGGTTTATTTCTAATTTGATGGCTTTATGATCAGAAAAGATAGCAGATATGATTTTGATCTTAGTGTATCTGTTGAGGTTTGTTTTGTGACCTATGTTGTGATCAGTCCTTGAGTATGATCCTTGTTCACTTGAGAAAAATGTGTATTCAGATTTTGGGGAGTGTAGTTCCCTGTTGATGTCTGTTAAACCCAGGTGTCCAAGGTCCTTATTTAGAGCTTTAATGTCCTTGTTTATAATTGTTTCCCTGATGTGTCCATTTGTGATAGTGGGGTGTTGAAATCTCCTACTATATATGTATTTTTTCTAATGTCCTTTTCCAGAGATGATAATTATTGTGTTATATATTTGGTGCTCCTTCATTTGGGGAGTATATTGAAAGGGTGATACCATCCTGCTGAATTGTCCCCTTTATCATGATGTAGTGACCATCTATGTCTCTTTTAACCTTTTTCAGTTTGAAGTCTATTTTATCTAAATATTGCTGTCCCTGCCTTCTTTTTTGATCCATTTGCTCGTAGAATTGTTTTACAGCCTTTTACTTTCAATCTGTGTTTATCTTTTGTAGCTACATGTCTTTCCTGTAGACAACAGAAGGTTGGGTTCTGTTTTTTGATCCATCGTGCGACTCTGTGCCTTTTAATTGATGAGTTTAATCCATTTACATTTAGCGTTAATATTGATACATTGACATCTAATATTTGCCATTTTATTTGTCTTTTGTGGTTTTATTCCTTGTTTTATTCTGATCTTCTTTTTCATTCCTCTGTTCAGTTTTGGCTTTAGAACTTCTTGTAGTATTTTTTGGAGTGGGGGTTTAGTCATGATGAATTTTTGAAGTCTTTATTTGTCTGGGAAGGTCCTAATCCTTTCTTCATAGAGGAAGGAGAGCTTTGTGGGGTAAAATATTCTAGGTTGGCATTTATTGTCTTGGAGTTTGTCCCTTTATTCTCTTCTTGCCCTTAGCATTTCTTCAGAGAAGTCTGATGTCATCCTGATTGGTTTTCCTTTATAAGTTATTTGTTTTCTCCCCCTTGTCAGCTTCAATATTTTTTTCCTTATCCTGTAATCATGAGTTTTACTAGTATGTGCCTAGGTGTAGTTCTTCTGACATCGTGGTAATTTGGAGTTCTTGCTTCTTGTATGTCTATTTTCATATATGGGAAGTTTTCTTCTATCACCTCCTTAAATATTTTCTCTGCTTCTCGGAACTTCTCCTTTCCTTCTGGGATTCCTATTACTCTTATATTTCTTTTCTTCATGGTGTCAGGTAGATCTCAAATTGTATCTTCATTCTTTACCCTTCGTGCTTTTATTTCCTTTTCCTTTTTGGATCTTTTAGTGTCTGAATCTTCAAGATTGCTGATGATGCATGCCTCCATTTCATCGATTCTGTTTGAATTGCTTTTCCCAGAGTTCTTTAGTTCTTCCATTAAACTCTTATTCCCCTTGTTAAGGTCTCGATTTTATTCTTCAGATCATTAATTTTTTTTTTTTCATTTCATTCCTTTCCTTAAGCATGATGATTTTAAATTCTCTATCAGACAGGCTGAGTTCTTCCATTTCATTATTGTTGAGTTCTGGTGCTTGATTTTCTTTTTGTGGTGTGTCCTTCCCCTGAGGGCTTGCTTGGTTGTTTGTATTTTTCTTTCTCTCTGTTTGTCTTCCGATTTGTTGTAAGTGTTGGGAAATTGTGACACTGGTACTGGCAGGCATCTCTTTGGGGTGCCCCTTCTTGGATGTTGGGGGCTGGTGGTCTCACCGATTATGGTCCTGTTAGGCTGAACCACCACTGGGTAGTGATGCTGTGAATATATTGATGGATGTTGTTGATAGAGATCCTCCCCCTCTTTTTAACTTGAAAAGTCCGGAAGGTGGTTGTGTGGTCCCAGGCTCCAACAGTGGTATAGGAGCTGTGATTTCCTGGTTATTGTGATGGTTGGTGGTTCCAGTGCCAGCTCCACTCATTTCTGAGAACCCCAGCACTGAGACCTGTGCCCCATTTGCATTAGCTCCCTGCTGGCTATGCTACCCAACCGGGACTCACTTTTTCAATTCCAGTGAGCAATAATGGTATCTTCCCTATGGCACCTGGGAATGCTGCTTCCTAGAGACAGTAATGGTGGTAGTGATGGAGGTGATGGTGTAGGCGGGTGGGCTACCACAGTGAGGGTTAGAGTCAGGTCCAAAAACCCCAGGGCAGAGGCCTGGAGGCTTAACTTGCTCCCTGGGGCTACTCTCCCGGCCTGGTTCTCTCTTTCTCAGTTGGAGTGTGCAAAGTAAGATGGTCTCTTCCTCTAGGGCAACTGGGAGTCTGCTTCCCGGAGCAAGCCTGGGGACTCAGCTGGAGATGGCAGCTGAGATGTACAGGCAATCAATAGGTCCAGTTTCTACTCAGTCTCTAAAATGCCAGACCAAGAGCCTGAGAGCTGTCCTGGGAGCCTAAATTTCTCCCTGCGGCTAATCTCTGGGTCTGGACTCACCCACTTTCAGTTGAGGTGTGCAGCAATGTACGAAGGTGCCTTCCCCTAGAACGCCCGGGAGTCTGCTTCCCTGAGCAAGCCTGGTGACCCAACCGGAGATCATCTACTTTCATTTTATTATATTTCATTTTTTTAAGGATTTATTTATTTATGCATACAAGCTGGGGTACAGGCCAGAGGCATGGGGCAGCGAGAGGGTTCATCAGAGACAGAGTGGGGAGCAGAACAGGCAGATCAGCGGAAATACACTGCTGAGGGGAACAGCGCCGAGGCAGGAAAGGTCTGCTGCATCATGTGGAGATATCCCTGGCCGGGCATCGAACTCTCGTCGCTGCTGCCTACAGCTCCACAGTGCAGCGCTTAACCACTGTGCCACCAGCGAGGCCTGGATCATCTACTTTCAAATATGATTATTGTGTCTATAGTTTTCCTTGACACTTGGCATACAAGTTATAAGAATCTTACTTGATTTACATTCCTTGTAATATTTCATGTGTTCCATATGCAGTTACTTACAACATATTAAATGAGAATTTATACATTTTCTAGTCTTATACCTCTCTTAAGCATATTTCAAGTATCTAGTTTTGATTAAGTTTACCTAGGATACTTTATACAATCCTCTTTCTTCATAGCCTTCTCATCCAAAAGACCTCTCATCTCATCAATATAACTAGAAGAAAAAAGTACTTTGCTCTTGATTAAAACCTTCTAGAATAATTCTGGGAAAAACCTACAACTCATTTGCAATAGTTCATTTAGTAACTAGTAATTAATAAATTAAAAATTTATTTTCATTAAATTATGTCTTGTGTGTCACAATCTTCAAGCATTTATGGTTAACTGCAGGCAAAAATTATGCACAGCATTTTCTCCATTACATAGACAAAATAAATAAATAAATTAATGAGGCCTTCTTTAAACATTTTGGTCAAGGTTGCATGAATAGCATGTGGAATGTCAACATTTTGACAAAAGTCTCTCCAAATATAGAACTATTTCTATTTTTTTTAAAGATTTATATTATGCATTTATGTATAAAAGAACTGGAGTCTAGGCCAGAGGTGTGGAGGTGAGGAGAGTAAGAATTCACCAGAGACAGAGTGGGGAGCAGACCAGGTGGATCTACTGAAATACACTGCTGAGGGGAGCAGCAGGTCAGACAGTGAGATCTGCTGGGCTTTGTGGGTTTGCTCCCAGCCAAGGATTGAACTCATGTTGCAGTGGCTGGCGATATCTTGGTAGCTTGATATCACTGAGACCTTAACCCTTGTGCCATCAAAGAGACTTTAGAATTTTCTTAATGATCCCAGAGTAGCCCTCTTTGTCATCTTTGATGAGAACTAGAGGGCAATTGAGAAACTATGAACTCTGAGGGATCTGTCACTTAGCCCCTGAGCCACCAGAGAGGACCCTTTTCCATTTTTTATGTGTGAGTAAACTCCTTGCCAATGTGTGAATATATGGAGCCGATAGTTCAAGTAAATTTTACCTGTGGTAGAAACATGCATGGAGTGTTCTATTCATACTGTAAGCACTGTAATCATACAATCACAATGATAACAAATCAAAGAGTTTTCTTAAGCTTAATGAATTATTACATTAATACCACTTTTCAAATGATGGTATTAAATATAGGAATATTTAAGATAGCATTAGTTTTATTCAAAATGTTCTGAGTGATTTCATTTATTGCCAAATTTATGTCTTATACTGAATAGCAAAATTATATTGCCTAATATATGATGTTTATATTTATTTATACAGCATCAAAGTATCATAGTTATAAAGAGTACTAGCTTAGAGCTTTCCCTGATAAGTTCTTCTCTTGATTTTATCATCAGAGAACTATAATGATACAAAAAAGTTAGATAGGCCGAGTTGTTGTTGTTTTTTTGATATTTGTAGATGTAAAGGAATGAAACTGATTATATTTGTTATACTAATCTGTTAAAATAGAGTTATAAAAATGTGTCTATCTATTTGGGATTCAAATGTGTTATTTATTATTTACTTATTTAAATAAAATAAAGGCCTACAAATAGAATGAACCAACAAATAAAATATAGGACTCTTCTGTGGTTTGAATTTATTTATAAAAATTGAAATAAAAAATAAATCTCAGTTCTCTCAACTATACACATAAGCAAACCAAATTAATTCTCATAAAATCCATATCTTTTAGTATGTGAATCAGAGCTTTATGTGGCAAACAAGGAAATAGTAGTAGAAAATGTGGACACCTTCTACTGGATATCATTGAACTCACAAAGAACAAACATCTCATTTATGAATAAAAGAGATCCAAGGTAGTGACTTTTCTTGGACCATAATTGATTAATATCAGAACCCAATTTTAAATGCCGTGCAGTATGTATTAAAGGAGCTAAATTCTGGCACCAAATGCTTGGATTTAAATGCTGGTCACACACTAACTATCTACATGACCTTTGTTTTTCATCCTTATGCTTGTTTCCTTGTTTTTTAATACATTATTGTTCATACTTCGTAGAGTAGTTCTGTGTAGAGTAATGTAGTTAACAGAGTTGAGTCATTCAGAGAAGCACTTGGCCCATATTAATCACTCAATATATACTACCCATAATATTCAAGGTTATAAACTAAGGACCACGGCTGCTTAACACAGTATCAGGCAGTGACCAGAATCATTATTTTTGTACAATATTTTTACGTTCATTCATTGAAGGAATGATGCTTTTTACTGATCCATCTGCAGCAAGAAAGCAATGCCAGTATTAGAGACTTATTGTTAATTGTCATAATCACACACTTAACACATCAGAAATATAAATCTACTTTTTGTTTTTAAAATTGTATTAGCAAAACAAATCTTAACCACACGAAACCTGTTTTATATAGTTCTACTACTCAAGATACCTTAAAAGATTGTCCTTAGAAGTTTTCTTTTACCAAGATAAAATATTCACAATAATATCGTGCTTCCCAGATGTAACTGTAGGACCTGTTTACGAAGATGATAAGGCAATCTGAAATCAATAGTATTATCAACTTTGGATCAGAAAACTACTAAAAGTTTTCATAGTGGGAGTGAACTTTGGGAAAACAAGTAAGGAAATGATAAAAATATGCATAATATATGTCAGTATTATGGCTTGACAAATTTATTAAGAATGAATTTGTGAAAAATATGTGGAACCAAGATACAAAAGACAACCTCTTAAATATGAGAAGGGGGCTATATTTTTTGTCAACTTTACTTCTGAAAACCTACATTCTTACAATATTTGGAGTACAACTGTCTAGAAAATATTCATTGATTTCAAATATAATGGATCCGTAAAGATGGTATTGCATAAAGAATGTACCGAAATAAAGAATAGAGGTAGGTAGTAAAAATATACTATACAAATGAAACTACGCCTATATTTAAGTATCCCTAACTAGATAAAATTATTTTTTTTAACCACCTGCAATCATTTCAAAGTAATCTGATACTCAAGAACTGAAACCAACTTGGATCTATCAAAATAAGATAAAGGTAGTGCAAAAATAGGCCTCTTAGCCAAAGTGAAAATGAAAACCAAGACATAACTACACCAGGAAGATTTCTCCAACACCCAGTTTCAAAGTCCGGAGAAGAGAAAGCCTTTTTAGAAAGCTTTTGAGATATAATTACTTAAACTGTTTATAGTGGCACAATGAAGTCTTTTCTGCTCTTACCTTGCCAAAGAGTAAAACCCTAATGGATTAGGAACATCAACAACTGAAATCAGAAAGCCTTAGAGTAGAAGGATGCCAAGAAGTATGAAATGTTTCTAAATCTGTTTCCTCTTTTGTGTGAGCATCTGGATTCTACATTATTTTCTTTCAACTTTATTCATGCTCTCCCCTTTTTTAAAGTGAATTTTGTCATTTGTTTTCAAGATTTCCACTTTGCATTGAATTAATAACATTACTGAGCATGCTGTTAGTTCTTTTATATATTTTTTAAAATTATCTGTTACCTAACAACTCTTCTAAATGTGTATGTCATATATGTATACTTTTATGACATTTTTACTAATTTAATGGTCTTGAACTGCCTCACAAAATAATTTGTTACATTTCTTTTAAATTAAAAGTAATCTAATTTATAATTTTGCTTGACCTGTAAACTTGAACTGTGAGATATTTTACATTTTATTTTAAGTGGTGTTATGATTTTAAATTACCCTATTTTGTTTCCATGAAAACAACTGTTCTTTTTCATAATTACATTGTTTCAAAAATAAAAATAAGTACATATTTTGTACTGATGCTGTTTTATTCCTTCTTATGTTTCTACTATTAGCAAATAATTACATATGCCAGTTCCTTGCTTCACTGATTTACACATGGGGAACTCTGAATAATGATTCTGGCAGACTCCAGATTTTGGAATTAAGCTGCTTTAATGACCATGAGTATATTGCCAAGCCTCTCAGTGATCTTTTGTAGACCCACACGCTATCCCTGTCCCACATTCTGCTCATTTCTAAGCAAATATACATAAAAACTCTTCCTCATAAAGACCTGTACCTTTCCTGAACCTTCCACACCCCATTCCAGAGGAAACTAAGTGGTATAACTGTCTACATTTTAATCTCCTTCACTCACCTTGGCTTTTATGCACCCTCTCTATGCAATTCCCTTCCCTGGAGGTCAGGTCACACAGCTTTTCCAATTATGAATATCCAAAATGTTGCAGTGGAATCCACTTCTTTCCTCTTTAGACACATTTTTTTCTATTGTTTTTTTCCTTATGTATGTATTAAGCACCAAACGTAAAATATCCTGTCACATAAGCATTCTTGGCCTAATTAGCTAAAAGTGAATCCTAGTTATTATGATATGACATAAATAAACATTGTGATCACATATAATTTATTAAGATAGCACATTATTTCATAATAGTGGTGGATTTAGAAGCAAAATTTCACCAAAAAAAAAAAAAAACAACTTATATTGTCTAAACAACTGTATCTAAAAATTTGTAATTTTAATCCACATTTTAAACTAATAACGACTCAAAAAACTTGAAAAGACAAGTTGTTATCAAGAAATGACATTCCCCTTCACAAAATTGAATTTATTATATACTTTTTTTATTTTTTAAATTATTTTTTAAGATTTTTTATTTATGCATGTGTGCAAGCTGGGGTACAGGCCAGAGGTGTGGGGCAGCGAGAGGATTCACCAGAGACAGAATGGGGAGCAGAACAGGCAGTTCGACGGAAATACACTGCTAAGAGGAGCAACAGGCAAGGCAGGAGAGGTCTATTGAGCCATGTGGGAATCTCCCTGGCCAGGCATCAAACTCGCTTCGCTGCTACCCGACAGCTCCACAGCGCAGTGCTTAAACACTGCAGCACCAGGGAGGCCCTTTATTATATATTTTAATGTGGTTAGTTTTGTTATAAAATATTAATAGGACTCAGAGTAAGTTTTAGCATAAATTTCTATGTGAAACTAATTCTGACATTAATTAAAAGTATATTAAGAGAATTATTAAAAATAACTACCCCTAATATTATTGATATACAAAGAAAAACATTAGTAAGAAAGCCACATAATGTAACACAAACCCACATCAGGAAACATGAAAGAACTCAAATTTAAAAATTTTTTTCAAAGACTTATTTGTTTATGCATACAAGCTGGGGTACAGGCCAGAGGCGTGGGGCAGTGAGATAGTTCACCAGAGACAGAGTGGGGAGCAGAACAGGCAGATCAGAAATACAATGCTGAGGGGAGCAGCAAGCAAGGCAGGGGAGGTCTGCCGCGCCATTTGGGAATCTCCCTGGCCGGGCATCGAACTCACATCACCACTGCCAACAGCTCCACAGTGCAGCTCTTAACCGCTGTGCCACCAAGGAGGCCCCAAGAACTCAAATTTTAAAACAAACAAAACTTTCCTCTCATATTGAGGTACTAAAAAAAACAAGCAAAACCAAAAGACAGTAAAGGAAAGAAATAATAAAAATGAAAGCATAAATAAATTAAATAAAAATTAAAATCACAACCTAAAGGATCAATGAAACCAATAACATTTCTTAGAAAAAAATCAAGAAAATAGATACTTTCACAATTGATAGACTCAGTAAGAAAAAGGGAGAGAGAATAAAAGATAAAACTAATTTTACTGTATCAATATATAAATTATTTGATAAGATTCAACATCCACTTATTATTTAAAAAGTCAGTAAGTTAATAGAGGATGGACTATATAGAAATATAATAAAGGTCATTTACGAAAATCCCACAACCAAGAACATACAGTGGTGGAAAACTGAGATTTGGTGACTACACAAGATGTTTACTTTCACCACTACTATTCAGCATAATATCAGAAGTCCTCTATAGAATTAAATAGGCAAGAGAAAATATATAAATACAATCCAAATTAGAAATGAGGTGCTAAAACTATCACTATTTGCAGCTAACATAATAATAAACATAGAAAACCTTAAAAATTCCTCTTAAAAGCTAATTAAAATAATAAATCAATACAGCAAAATGACAGGGTATAAAATCAATTTACAGAAATCAGTTTCCTTTCTTTATGGAACTGTAACCAGAGGCTGAGGCCAAAGTCAGGCATAGGTGGTACCCCCTGGATAGGGTTGCTAATGAGGATAGATAGCCCCAGGAAAATGTTAAAAGGATCCCAATTTGAGATAGAGACTCTGATTTTAAGAAATAAAAGGAGAGGAAACGGAAGAACAGGGAGATTCAGCTGCCATGATTTAGAGTTTGGGTTTCAGCTGCCAGGAGCTGTGAGTAGCCAGGGTGTAGAGTTTTGGATTGAGTGTTTTTTTGAATCTTCAGTGACTTTGGGAACAGTGACTTTGGCCCTCACTGCGTCAGTCTTCGAAAGGAACAGTGTAAAGGCTTTGCAAGTAGCTGACCAACTGGAAACTGCTCCCAGTTTTGTTACTGCTACAGTCGAAAAAAGAAGGCAAAGACCAGGAACTGGGTACCTTGCTAAAATGCATGAGAGCAGCCGTTTGGCAGTTTGGCCACTGTAGCTGCTGTTTTGAGTGTTGCTGGCTTGGTGCTGTGCTGGAACATCGAGGCAGCTCCGGGAACATATCCTGTCATGTATTTTGTTGTCCTTATGAATTGTAACCTGGCCTATTGTCTGGCTGCTGCATGTCTGCAGAGACAGGAAGACACCATTTTGGATATGTGGCCTATTGTTTGGAAGATGAGTGCCTCGTCCTCAGTGGCAGGTAGACACGATCTTAACTGCTTTTTATTTGGGATTTATAAGGACTGGACATTGCTTTAGGTGAGGTAAATGACCATTTCTGGCCTCATTTATTCTTTGTTTTTCACTGGTTTGTTAAATAAATCCTATTGTTGTTCCTTAAGCCTGAGTAGTCTTGCAATTACGTGCACAGGTGAAAAACTGGGACAGTGACCAGTAAGCTATTTGGTCAGTGTCTGTGGCCCATTTTTAGTGCCCTTCCTGCCCTATATCCCAACCAATGAGCTAAAACAGAGAGATAACCAAAATAAGGAAATAAATAATACCATTCACAATCATAACAAAAATAATTAAATACTACAAGTAAATTTAACAAAGGTGAAAAAGGACCTGTACAATGAAAACTGCAGAAAATTGTTAAAAGAAAGATATTCCCTGTTCATGGAGTGGAAAATTAACCTTTTAAAGTATACATCTTAACCAAAGCAATATATAGATTCAATGTAATCCCTATCAAAGCTCTAATGACATTCTTAAGGAAATAGAACAAACTTTACCTAAATTTATATGGAACCACAAAAACACAGCAGAGTCTAAATATTCCTAACCAAAAAAAAAAAAAAAAGAGGAAGACTAGTGGTATCACACTCCCAGACTTCAAAGTGTAATATAAAAATGCAATAATCCAAACAATGCGGTACTGGAACAAAAATAGACACATAAATCAATGGAATACTGTTGAGAGCCCAGAAATAAACTTGCACATCTATGGACAGTTAATCTAAGGCAAAGGAGCCAAAACTATGAGATGGAGAAATGTGAGATTCTTTAACAAATGCTTTTGGGAAAATGGGACAGCTACATCAAAAGCATGAAGATAGATTACGATGTCAGATATTACTCAAAAGTTAAAACAGATTAAAAGCATGGATATAAGACCCATAACTGTAAAATACATTGAAGAAAACATAGATAAGTCTCTCCTCAATATTGGCTTCAGTGATGTTTTGTGTACTTGTCTCCAGTGGCAAGATAAACAAAAGTAAGCATAAACAAATGGTACTACATGAAATAAAAAGCTTCCGAAGAGATGTATACAGTGCAGCACTATTTATAATATCCAACCTATAGAAACAACCTAAGTGCCCAAGGACAGAGGAATGGGTAAGAAAAATGTGGTGTATATACACAATTGAATAATTATCCACTATAAGAAAAAATGAACTCTTCTCATTTGCTAGAACATGGATCTAAGTGGTGGATTTAATTCTAAGCAAAATAAGTCAGAAGGAGAAGACAATACTCATTGATTTCACTTATATGTGGAATTTAGAGAAACAAAACAAATGGTCAGATTAAACTTAACCAATTAACACACTGACAGTGGATTTTAGGTTATGAGACGGGGAGGAGGGAAAATAGTGGGGGGGGGGCATAAAAGACTATAACAGAGGACTAAGTACGGGTGCCTTGATGGTTGGTGTAATGTGAGGACATGTATTTAAGGAGCTGTAATCCTATAACTCTGAATCACATACCATGTTGTAACACAATATTACCTCAATAAAAAAAAAAAAAGAGTGAATAGTTCTTTGTTTGGTTTTTAACCAGTAATCATTTAAAAATTCCATGAGTTTTGTGTTTTTTCTTATCTTCAAAATTACCAGTAGTGAACTTCATTCAAGCTTGCATCAGAAAATTTTTAACTGAGTGGCATTATTTTTTATTTATTTTATTTACTTATTCATATAAGAGCTGGGGTGAAGGACAGAGGTGTGGGGGTGAGAGGATTTACCAGAGACAGAGTGGGAAGCAGAACAGGCAGATCGACTGAAATACACTGCTGAGGGGAGCAGCAGGGCGAGACAGGAGAGGTCTGTGGCACCACGTGGGAAGCTCCCTGGCCAGGTATCTAACACGTGCTGCAGTGGCTGTGGATAGCTTTATAGGCTGAGACTTAACCCCTTGCACCACCAGCATGGCCAACTTATGTTTTCTACTGTAAGTCTTATAATTTTACCACTTACATTTAAGTCTATGATCTATGCTTCAGTTGCTGCCTATAGCTTGATAGTGCTCAGACTTAACCCTTTGCACCACCAGGGAGGCCCTAACCAGGTGGCATTTCAAAGCAGAGATCTTTAGCACCATTCAATTCCAATGTAGTGTTTTCATTTCAAATATATTGTCAAGAATGCAAATATTGGCAAAACTCTACACGACATACATCTCAGCAAAATCTTGAAAGACACATCCCTCAAAGTGAAGGAAGTGAAAGACAAGATAAACAAATGGGATTACATCAAAATAAAAAGCTTCTGTACAGGAAAAGAGACATTAACCAAAACTAACAGACACCCTACCAACTGGGAAAAGATCTTTGCACACAATACATCTGATAAAGGACTAATAACAAAAATTTACAAGGAACTCACACAACTCAACAAAAACAAAGCCAATAACCCAGTCAAAAAATGGGCAGAAGAGCTCAAAAGGCACTTCTCCAAAGAAGAAAAGCAAATGGCC